>CCAG010024063.1:0-140774 GCA_001077435.1 Glossina morsitans morsitans | reverse complement strand
AGAGAGAGAGAGAGAGAGAGAGAGAGAGAGAGAGAGAGAGAGAGAGAGAGTAAAGAGGGTGGGAGAAAAAAGATCAAAATAGCGATGGAGAGAAAGCGATTAAATAATAGAGTTTACATATAATTTAGCCTCATCAATAAGTAAAATTCAGCGGAATTTTTATACATTACACATGATTAATCGTGTGGTTTTGCTTACAGGCATATATTTGAGCGCTAATAGCAAAGACATCATGTTGTCTTTTTCATGAAAGTTTCCTTTCAGACGATATACCTTATGCCAATAAGAACACTCAAAACACACCGACCGTTACTTGATTTCCGTTCAGAGCCTGGCTCAAATTGTGAGCCTTTAAGAATTGAGCTTAGAGCATTGGCTGTACTCTGCTTTCTATTTGCTGGACTATATTGTGAGTATTGTTATTACCATTTACTGCATTTGCCATACCAAGCGTAACAAGTCAGCGCTTGTAACGCCAGGGTTTTGTATAAAACAGTTCTACTCGAGACCTTTGCATTTGCGGACAACTTGTCGGATAATATTTAAAAGAGACCAAATATCGTGAACATGTATGTACATACACACACAGATATATATATATATATATATATATATATATATATATATATATATATATATATATGTATGTATTTATATATACATATATCATATATGTGTATGTATATATTATGTACCTATAGGTATATATTATATACACACATGTACCACACATGTAAATGCACGGTATACCCATATGTATTTTGTATATACAAATTCAATACCCGCCAAGCAACAGAAGAAAAGTTAACAAACAATAGCGTATAAAAAAGAAAATTTATTAAATAAAAGTAACTGCAGTGAAGTGATGAGTTATGGCTTAGATTGATTACTAGGCGAAACTAATCCCCTGTCAAATTACACAAAGAAACTCATGTGGAGTAATACCAATCTTGGTAAGCAAACGCCGGTGAATAAATCTTTTATAATTGAAATTAAAATATTTCAATTTTATTCACTGAAAAAATATGAAGTATATTGGATAATTTGCAAATATGTGAACGTAGAGTGAAGCGCGAAAGAATAGGCTACGGAGACAAGCAAATTATTAGTCGTATAAAAATAATAAACCAGGAAAATATTCAAATCTGCTCTAGTCTAATCCGCATTAATGTAGTTTGATGTCTGTTAATTATTAGAAGAGTCTTACGTGGAGAGAGACCTTTTATTAAAGATTTGGGAATCTTAAAATAAAATACGCAACTAATTAAATCGCCCTGCGGAATTGAATTAAAATTCAAAGTTTATCACAACCGTTTATATATTGTGAAGCTGTCATACGTTTTTCTCTGTATCACAACGGAAAAGAGAAAGAAGACTACACTTGTTTTCAGACAAGTTTTGTATTGTCCCAATCTACGAGAAGCGAAAAAATAATAAATGGCAATATTCAAATTAATTAACCAAGGACTTGATTTTTGTGCAATGTATTAGTAAAAGTCATAACTAATTAGCATTAGTTAGTTGAATTACGAAGGCACAAGCTCGTTGCTTTAATATAAAAATCTAATGTTAAAAAATGAAGAATTTTATTTTGATCATTAGTCTTCACATATTTATATTTTTAGGATTTCAAAGCGGATCCATCGTTTTTTACACGACCAATTTAAATAGTGCGTCGCCTCTTTCGCCCGTAGCGGCATGGTGGTTATAAACGTGAACACCACTTCACATAAAAAAATTTTAGCAAATAAAATTATTTGTAAAAAATGCTCTACAATTTAATTGTGTTTCGAACAGATCAAAGTAAGTTTCTCTTTTTAATCAAGTCTTTGTAGTGAAGCAAAGCATTTTGACACACTCCAGAGAATATTAAATAGTAGTGTTCATTGGGCTGACTAATTGCGTAAAATAATTTTTCTTGCCAAGAGAACGCACTGTTGTCCTTCAACTTTTTAGCTTTCAGTAAAAGCATATATGACTTAGTAGCTGAAAGTCCTAGTTGAGCTTTCGAAGCTTTTAACCTATATGTTTTGTGTTAATTATTTTATTATTATTGTTAATTTAGTCAGAGAAATAAATTCTAAGACTAAAGTCTTAGAGGGCTAGCATCTAAGGCTATGAGCTTTATTGAAAACTCTACCACACTTGAGATTTGAACCCACGGGCATTGATTTGTTAGCCGAAAATCTTTGCATTCGGCGATTCAGGCGAAATGTGTCGAATATAAATTCGAATGAAACTTTTCTTTATTTTAGAAAATATGTTGAAGAGACTTATAAAGAAAAATTTTTTTTTTAATTACATATTTAATTTATAATCTATCCAAAAAGATAACAGTTAATGGTTAATCAAGATGAGAAAAATAACCGAGGTTATTGTCTCTAACGAGGATAGTATGATAATAAAGATATAATGCTTAAATAATTAAAAATAAACTATATAAACTTAGAAAATTCATTAAAATAATTTAAAAAAAAAAAATGAAATGAGTATCCAAATGGAACATCCAGTTTATGATGGCTTTTCAATCTTCTTAGGTTGGAATATATTGCAAATAGATATCTCGAAGAGTGAAAGAAATTACCAACCTCTGCAGCTTCTTTAGTAGAACTTTTTGTGTACATATGTTATCACGATTTATTTAAAATATTTTCACCTATAATTTAAAGACCAACTATTTATAAATAAGTCTCTTTATAACAATTCTCATTTACATTCCATCTTTATGTCTTACCTATCACATATCTACAGATTTGTTATCTAATGGGGACATGAAATGCACATATCAAATAATACGAACTTCCTTTTCTTTATTAGGTTTGATCACTATCGAATTCCTACGCAGATGTTAATTTTTTTGTTTTTTGCACACTTTGTATAAGTACACGGTCTTAGCAAACATAATTTAAGAAAAATTTATACCGATTTGCTCAAAAAAACGTAATGTGGACCCACCTTTTGTTAGTATACAAATCGACACGATCGGTTCAAAAAGTGATGCTTACCGAATTTTGTTTGTCCGTATGTTCGTCTGATGTTTATGCACTCTTGCGCTCTTAAGGTATCGTAAGACCCCATATAACACCTTATTTTGAAAAATTTTTCGCACGAACTGCTCTTTTCAAATTTCTCGACAAAACCCACTAAGCACTTTGCCCTCTAAATTGATGCATAAAAGCTGGTGAGCGATATATCCTATCGTCTTCTAGTAGGAGTAGTGTTCTGTTGTATAAAGTATAAACAGTCTGAATAGGGCCATTGATTTAACAATGGTGGCCTATATGAAGAAATCATAATTACGTCTTTAGGGTATTGATAAATAAAGCCAATACGAAAATATTTAGTTCAAGTCAAGTATATTCATTCTCTTTTTTTTAACTAAATCACAACACTAATTATTTCACTATTAGCACTATTTTGGTAAATTTAGAAACATAAATTATGGTTGGATAGCTAGGAAGTTCAAGAGAAGACCATGAAGATAACTCTCACCCTTTTGTTGTTTGTTGTATATATTTTTTTTAGCTAAAGGAGAAGTATTTTTGTTCGCACGTATAAACGCGCATGACTACTCAGCTGACCTTGAGCTTAATTTCCAACTTAAATTTAAATTTATTTTTTCTATTTTTTTTTAACTCTAATACATTTGTGTTCTAACATGGGAATATTTAGCTAAATTTTCTCATCGTCACTGGATGGTGTTCTTTGTTACTATTGTATTAGTTTTTATTTAGTGCAGCTAAATACACCAACATACCAAAAGATAAGAATTTACAATTTGTTTACTTTTTCTTTTATTTCGAACATCCTCTAATTGGAAATTGTTAAAAATCTTTTTGATTTGAAACGCTCTCTGATTAAGAGATAATGGTTTTAAGTTCAGTTTTTTTTAAACAGAGGGTGAAACAAAGTATTCGAAGTTGATATATCATATTTATGTAGTGAAGAAAATCTAGCATGGGTTAGAAAATAATGCATTACAAAATTTTTTAATCTTTCAATTTAACAAAAAGAAAATATCGCAATCACATACCATAACGTAGAGCACGGATACATTTTCAATACCGTATAAAAATCAAAAATTAGACAAAAATGATCGAAAATTGCTGCAAATAAATAGAAATTTGCTAACGAAAGCTTCGTCACAGTCCCTGGCAAAGGTGCTGGCTGTATTGCAAACGATATCATAAGATGGTATATTTGTCCAAGTCCATATCAATATCTTTAAATGGTGTGTTGGGATATAATAAGTTGTACTCCATGAAGCCACGGGCTTAGAAAAGCGAAAATATGAAAAAAACAATGATGGTACAATGCTATTATTAACAATTTTTTATTTAAAATTTCTCATACTTGAGATAAAATGCAAGGCGAAATAGTTACTTTTTCTTTTTCTATAAATTTTTATTATCTAATAAGTGAGGGCCTACTACATAATAAGCACTGAACAAGTTATTCTTGGTAGGTAACCAAATATAACACAGAAACGAGAAATGTTCGACTTAACCAAAAATTAGATCCCTAGTACTACTTTGTTTTCTTCACAACGACCACGTCCATTTTCGTTACGTTCGTGAGTCTAAGTAAGAACGTCTTGCAAGCCTGAATTGATTTTATTACGCCCATTCGACTTCTTTCATTAATGCCTCCACGCTCCCATAAATTAATGTGGACAACTGAAAACTGAAAGTTTAAAGATGAGAATGATATGCCAAGAAATATAGCCATAATCTCTTTAAAACAAAGCAAAATTACTAAAAAGAATGTCTGCAAATATATTAGCATCTTATAAATTTGTTATATTATTATATATATATTATATTATAAAATTGTATATGTTATTATTATTATTATATAAATTTAGCCAGAGAGTAAATTCTAAGGCTAAAGTCTTAAAGGACTAGCATCTAAGGCTTTCGGCTTTATTTTTATCAATATTATTATTAATTATTACTATTATTATTATTATTAAAAACTCTACCGCACTTGAGATTTGGACCCACGACCATTGAATTGCTAGTCGAGACTCTTGCCTACTCGGCCACTCAGGCGGATGTATGGGCATTTAAATTTTCGAATTGTAACTAATCTTAATCGGCTTTTGGTGCACCCACACTTAAGAGAGTTTTGTTATTAAACGCACACAATTCGTTTCACCGTCTATATTCAGTCTTATCTGCTTTACATGAAAAAGTTTCAATTTTAACTGGCTATATCAAACACTGAATATACCTAAGTATAACTTCATAAAGTATGGGTAGTAAGTACTAAAGATCCGTTCCGTTCTCATGTGAAGAAGAATTCGTAGTACTCATGTCAATAAAATTACTATATTTGAAAAACAGTTTTTTTAGAATTTGAAAAACAATTTGGTTTTTGCTGCTCATAACTCTGCGTAATTTTAAAATGCAAAAAAAAAAAAAATAGCTTTGAGGCGCCGGCTTTTGCAAATTAAAAAGACCAGCAGTAGACTGACACTATACTGTGAACAAAGGAATAATTTAATGACACCGAGTTAAATATGTCCGAAAGTCATTTACAAACAGTAAAATTATGAAGATTGGGACTGGTAATTCATATGTTACGAAGATACCCCTAGAAATATGGGAGTGAAGAATCACTCTCTGTGTATGTTCTCTAACAAATGAGGAAAGATGTGAAGCCCATTTTATATAATTTACGATTAAGCTTGTCAAGCATTTTAGTGAGAGCACAAAGTTAATGCCAGATTGCTTGCCGTATTTAAAAGTGTTTAAAATATGATCAAAACCTTCCAAAAAAACTCTTGACTGTTAACCTATACTAACGCAATCAGGCTGACTAAACTACACATTGAACTGAGCGAATTAAGCATTAGGAAACAATACTTCCAACAATTTTAGTAATATACTAATTATAACAATATCTGTCCAACTTTCAACATATTGTCTATTACCATTTTTATACGTTAGAAGAATAAAACTGTTTTTCCAAATATTACGAAAGAGAGAGAGACACAAATTATATATGGCTTAATTAAAATACAAAATCGTAAGCTATCAGGTCTGGGCTCGCAAAAAGATATTAGACTAAGCAACAAATCAATAATCTTCAAATCGGAAAATCTCATGTTTAAAATGTATTAAAATTAACGATTGCTAAAGATATCTTGTAAAACTAGGGAACGCAGTACTTCACAAATAAAACTGTTTAAAATAACTAGGTAATATCTTATGTATCAGACCATGCCTCTAAGTGGTATATGTGACGGAAAATCACGCGGTTTTTCCTTAGAACTTAAAAATTTACAAAAATTTTTATTGGGGCCTCTTAAAGCCGGAAGTCATCTTAGATTATTCTGCGTAATAATTAGGGGAAGGTATTTCTGTTTCAAAATCATGTAAGGATTAATAACAAATGGGGAGAAAGAGTTGTAATTAGCCTTGCAAGAGTTGAAGTTTTTGGCCGTTGAATTCGATGTGTTACCTGAACAAAGGTTTTATTAAGACATAAGCTAAAAATCAGTGCGATTTTGTCACATACGCGCTCACAATAAACAAAAAAGTGCGGCAAAAAATTACGAATTTTCTTTATTTTCGTCTATATCTTTTGAATTTCTGTGGCTATTTAGGAAACGGATTTTTGCCAATATCATCTCCATGTTTATTCCAAACACGGTCCTAAAATGCTAACTAATATGCTGTTTAAACAGATGAGTTGTATGCAAATTTCGTTTTAAGTTTTGTGGATAATTTTTAGTACTGTCATTTCTTAATCTTATTAGTGTAACTAATATAGTATAAAATAAATATCAAAACTGATAATAAAATAAATCCCATTATGAATGATTTCTTCAGCCAGAAATTCACGTCAAAATTTTATAGAACCATTTAACCGGAATATAATTTTAAAAGAGAAAGTTCAATGCGGTACGACAGGATAGAATTTATGTACGAATAATCAGACAACGGCATGCCAGCGCAGTTTAAATAAATAGAATCTTTTATATTGAACAAGAAGATATCCGTCGGGTTAGTGTCGATAGATGGGGACTGCTTCTCTGCAGAAATCGGCGCATTACAAATGGAATTATCAGACGTACTTAAACTAGCAGCACTTCACTTGGTAACTTGAATGTTAATAGCGGGAATGTTGCTACCATTCAGGGAGATTGGCCGTATGGAAGTTCCCCATTGATAAGTAAAGATGAAACTTCAAGTAAACATAAACTATTAGTATTCGTAGTATTCATATCATCAATCCGTCACCACCAAGTTTCAGTACAGAACCAGACAAGAAAATTCGCAAAGTGGGCGTTAACGACATCCAATTTGACGAATAGAGAAATACAGAAAGTATGTCCACTTTCAGATTATTAATAATGAACTCGTACCAATCGGAACAACTGTTTCCAGCACCAACGCTAATTTGGCAAAGCCCAACTAAAAATTGTTAAAGACGTACATAAATGTTACTTTAACCCGTTCTACGTTAAAGAGAAAACCAACGCTGGAAATTAAAGGCAATGGTAAGGAACTCGTAATACATTAAAAGCGCATAAAATCCCGCGCACATAAGATGTATTAACCTATTATGTATTCCACATTGGGTAGGCTTCTCAATATCGCGTTTACCACTGCGTTCACTGCAACAATACCTATGATAAATAAATTCCTAACAACTGATCAAAAGTAAAGTACGTTTTAAAAAACTCAGGTCGGTCACTTTCATCAATATTAGAGAAAGCTGCAAGATGGATATAAGAGCAAGTGTAGCGCTCACATATATTTGTTGCTTATATCACTGCAAAACCAAGTGTGACCTTTCTTGCTCAAAACAGACGCATTAAAAATTTCGAGAGAATTTCGAAAGATTGGAAAGAAAAAAGTCCTAAACTATAGACATTACATCAAATGTGAGTTTGCTATTTGGTTAATTTATCCTCTTTCCTTTTTTTAGAAAGGGTTTTAACGGGCCTTAGGTCAACAATGTAGTTTGGATAAGAAACGGTCACAAAATTAGAATAAATTGGTAATTTACTTCGTAATATTCAATTATTTCAGCAGTTACAATTATAAAGTTTGGATTGTAGTGTTCAAGTGAAAAAAAGTATCAAAAATTTTCCGCTTAGTCGAAGTCAGGGTTTAAGAACTGCAAAGTAACAACATGCTTAATTTTGTTTATTAAAATGAATATATAGTACTTGAAGTTAAAAAAATAGCAATTGAAAGAAAAGTGCAGGAGAATAAAAAAGATAATCAGCAGAATAAGTGACACATAGTGTGTAATTGGAATAATAGGTGCAAAATTTGATTTTTTAATCGTCCCCTAAATAATATCACTTGTGAACCTATGCTAATGAAAATTTTGTACATATAATTGTTTGTATTGTATAAAGAAGGAGTACGTATATTGCAATATATTTTATTTTATAATAAAATGTGAAGTATTCCGTCGTTGAACGTCTCTACATGCAAAATTTCAGAATATGTCGGCTTTGCGTTAAAAATTATAATATTTTTCTTTTTTAAGCTTGGCAGTCGACGAATAACATCAATTTTCAAAATTGACATGTTGACGACAACTATATATAACGACCAGAATACTAATGACAAATTTCAATTTGCCGACCGGGAACCTTATAACAACAGTCATGTGTAAAGCCACACGGGCATGGCATTTCTGGGTATTCTAGAGTGGGAAAGAAGTTTAGTAAATGTCGATCCTTTGGTTGCACAAAAAGTTTAGAGATTTTAAAACAATGTATGTATATACATGCCTTGAAATACTTAAATTTTAGTATAATTTTTCAATTGCACAACAAAGATTGGCTCTTGCGTCATAAGCTGAGTCTTTCAATTGAAGAAGAATTATCTAATAGTGATTTCGATGTATATACAGACAGCGAATTTTGCACTGCAAACGAATGCGATTTCTAAGAACTAAGTAAATAGAAAAAAATTGGCGGAAAACAACTTTTGTTGCCAACAAATTCTGCATTTACCTCGCAATAGTTTTTCCAAACGTTTTCGTTACACTTCATTTTTCTGCTGTTAATTATCGATTTTAGCAAATTAACCATTAACTTCTTTGCCCTCATTTTGTTCCTTCCACTGTTAGTAAATCTTTTATTACCGACCCACTTTGCCAAGTTTGGAAAGCAATTCGCAATGTAGTGTTTACATTTTGGCTTGATCCACTGTCTTACTTAAACTTTTTACGAACAAAAACGCAGTCTTCCTTGGAATCTAGAAACTAGAGCGGCGTTGATATTGATAGAATTGAGACCTACTAAATGAAAGTGTTCTATTATAAAATGACGACTTATATTTTAGAAATATCATTGAGAGAACGTTTTTCGTTGGTGGCTCTTAAAGTGTACACTAAACATCCCAACGTCTTCCCCCTTAAACTTAAGCTCAAAAAAATTTACTTCTCCGAGTAAAACAATGTTTTTAAAACACCCGTTACCTGTATTTCAGGTTGACTACTTCTTAGACGACTTTCGTGGAAAGAGGTACTAGACTTGGAACAGTATCCATTCATAATTGTGGGAAGACAGAATATTCACCAAAAAATATTATAAAAAAGAACGTAAGAAGCGGGGCTTTATGGGTGATAGCTTTTATTATGTTTTATATGTTTTAAATTATTAACCAAGCACATTAAGATGCTTTTTTTATATATTACTCACGAACCAAATTACACCAATTAGTACACTAGCTACTTTCATCGTAAGATATATAAATTTTCGTAAAAGAGATTGCAGGGTCTCCATATATATGTATATATGCATATACGACAGACACATGTATGTACTTGTTTACGTATACTGCAGATGGAGCATCGCTAGGTGCAATGGAATGAAAATTAAGCAAACATTACTCCTTTAAAATTAATTCTTCGGTCAAATAAAGTGGCCTACAAAAGCAGCAAAGTTAAGAAAAGATTACGGTGTGCTTATAATGAAGAAATTTTGTAAAATAATTCCATTCGTTTAAATCAATTGTTTACGTACACACAACTCCCATTGTGCCAGAACTTCTAAAAAAAAATTGCACAGTTGCGCATGTTGTCCATTGGTTTAACGCTTAAACGAAAATTCCTTTAGGGGGTTCAGTAGCATCATATCTCTTTCTATTTACTTCGAGTTGTTTGCAAAGTACACTCCAAAAGCTTTGCGAGAAGAAATTAAAGCTCTCCTTTTGTTATGTCGTACATCGCAGAAATCCATGCCGCTGAGACAATGATTTAACGCAACCTTAATCCCTAAATATATGAATTTTCGTTTGAAAGTTTCTTATAGGAGTGGATTCTTAGGTTACGTAAAAAATAATTTAATAAATCTAGGTAATAATAAAAATAATATTGAGTATTTATTTTGAAAAAAGTGATATGTAAACTTTTGGAAAATTATTGTATACATAAACAAACATACCTATATTAACAATTAGTAAAGGAATATTCATACTATTTATGAATGAAATACAGCGAAGCAATTGCGATTGTTTTTTTTTAACATAAGCAACCTGGCATATGATGCTTTTGAAAGTCATTTGCAACCTGGAAATTTGCACCTATTTTTTTAACTGCAACAGGACGGGATTCGTGGAACGTTGGTGTCTTTTAACTTCTATCTCTCTTTCTAGATTATCTGGTCTACTCTTATTCTCATTATGTTTTTTATAATGTCTCTGCCAGTTCTTATCTATAATCACCTAATGTGAATGGTTTTTTATACAATATCCATGAATTTATCACGGCCGTGCCGATCATCCAAAAAGATGTCATAAGCTTATCCAGATATTAAACAGAAAACAAACAAATTGGAACGCTATTTATGGGGGTTTTTGGGTAAGTATTGTTTCGTATAATGTGCTACCTTTGTCAAACACATTTGCTCGTCTGGAAAGCTGTCAAAATCACAAACAATTTATTCAAATGTTCTACAACAGGTCTTATTTTATGAAGACGATTATCGTTTGGGTGCCCAGCACGCTTGTGCTGTGCATTATTACTGAAATTAATTACGGCAATTAAAATTAACATTTGGACACATACGTTATTTTCCAAAATCTGAGATATATTCATTGAAATTTTCAAATGCCACATCAAACATTGACAGGTTATATAGCAATAGATGAGAAGTAGTTTTTTTCAATTAGATAAATAACTCTTTTATATTCGAAAATGGCCAATATCTGCCTCTCCAAGCAACACACTGATCTTTACCAGCCATTACATTCAAATGTCAAGAAAAGATATAATTTAACCGCCGAAAGCAATAGCAAAATCTTTCTTTCACACATGATTTATTGTCTAAGATTATTACCTTGCGTTCAGAAACGCATACCTTAAGATTTTAGATAAAATTACGCGGAGCTGAAATGTAAACAGTTGGCAGCAGTATGCAACTAAGGGTTAATACCCATTCCCCAGCAATATCTATATTTTTTTAGCATAACTGAAGTAATTCAAGTAGCGTCAGAAAAATTCCCACCGCAGAACGGCAGAAAATATATTCTAAAGCAAAATGTGCAGGCTTAAATTTCAGAGGCGATTGAGGGTTTAATTGACATCACTTTAACGCGAAAGAGGAGCTATTGATTGATCACTCATTATGTGTGTTATGTACAAATACGTGTTATATAAAATTGTTTGAAGTTGCTAAGATAACACCTGCCGCTAAACAAGGAAAAGACCTTACAAAATCCGCTACTAATTTATTTATGCCACAAGCAATTTCATTGCTGACCAGAGTCAGAGCGATCCTTATTGTATAGAATGAATATAAAGGGCCCTAAGTGGCTGCCTTGAGGGACACCTGATGTCACAGGAATTCATCCGAAGTGGTGCAGTTAAACAGAACCTTGAATGATCTGTCATGAAGATAAGTCTTTATCCATTTAAATTAGTACAAAGGGAAGCCAGACTGAAGGTTGAAGTTCAATAATTTATGGTTAACTAAGTCAAACGCTTTATTAATATTAATATGCAAGAGCCACTAGAAAAAGCCTCGTAAGCTAATAAACTCTAAGAGGTTCATAAGAATTGATTTTCATTTTCGAAAACCTTGGTGGAATGTGAAAAATGTAAGATTTCATAGCCGAAGGTAATTGCTAAGTAACAATGCATTCAAACAATGTAGGTAAGACGATCAATTTGGCAACGCCTCTATAGTTTTTGTCGAGATGTCTGTTTCCTCCTTTGTGAAGGGACATAAGAAAGTTACTTTTCCAACACGAAGAGAAACACTTAATTTTAAAGACTGATTAAAAATCATTGAAATAACGCCACATCGCTCGTTAGAGCATGATATAAGTATACATGATGGAATGCCATCAGACCCAGGCGCACAACCATATTGTAGAGACCTCAATTGTACTACGCCATTTTCTTAAAACGATATTCAGTTTGAGATTTGGTATGGGTAATTATCAATTAAATCGCAATCCGCAGTTGAAAAATTTATGAAAAAGCATAATATTTATACACGTTCAACAGTTCCCGTGACGGGACAAGAAAGAATTTTCTTTTCAAACTTCTTTTTGAGCAACATAGTCGCCTTCACGAGTGAAGCCTAAAGGTTCTCTTACATTTCAAGGCCCTTATCTCAAAATACCGTTTAGTTTTCACAATGACTTAGCTATTTGTCCCAAAACTTCCCAATATTGCAATTAATTCGACTTGTGAGAATGTGTGCCATAAAATGTCGCTATTCCACTCTTTATTCGAGGTATCCGGTGAACAAGAAGGAGAGGCAATGCTAAAAAACAATATATATAAATATCTTATTATAGTCATCTAAGGTAAGATGCATATATAACACAATAAGTTAAAAAAAAAAGAAAGGAACATATCAAATATTTAGCTAATGTAGCAAATGCTTTCGGACATTTGTAAATCTAAATTTGTGTATTTTCTTATTATCTATTTGTACCGGCATTTCTTTCCCTTCTTTCTCTTCCTTTCTATACGTAATGGTCACAGTTCACTACCCTGAACTAAATTCGTTAAAAATTTTATTTTAAATTTGTTTTTTTGCGTGGAATGTGATTTACTTGAAGCGTATTGAAACATGCTTCAGCAAGTATAGTTATTCGGGAAAAGTTTAGCAGTATTACATGGAGCCGTAACCTTTAGAACGATTAATGTACAAATCGGCTCGGTTCACTCACGAAATTCTCCACTATCCCCGTGTTTTTCGTCTACTATTGTGTTACGTTTACTTCAATGCATACTGCAGCCGTATGGCCCACCTCACCACGTAGATAACAGGCATTCACTTTCCTCTGGGCTTACGGAATTCGTGTGACCAAGTACATTGCAATTACAACATCTTGACCGTCTGGCTTTTCCATCGCCACCTGCTTGACGATTTGGTTTGACTATCTGTTTTCTAATAGAATGAAATACCTCTAACACGGTATTTTTGTATTTAAAACGCTGCATCCGTGCACATGATCTCCATGTGTAGTCCTAAATGCCCTCAATGGAATATTCTACCAATATAATTTTTTCCTGACCATATATTTTTGAGATTCAAGCGACTTAAGCGATCGTCGACAATTAACTCCATATAATTTAAAAGTTCTCCATCTGACTCTGCCATTAAATGTGGACGAGAATGCAATCATTTTAATGCTCGGTCACGTGTAGTGCTGTCTTTAAGATTATAAATCGCTTAAGCGCTCATTAACTGTGATGGCCGTAATTCAAAACTATCATGAGAGTCAGAGTAAATTTATAGTAGAAGAGAAATTGCTTTCGAATACATTCTGTTCATTTACATTTTCATTGCTTTGGTTTCTCAATAGAATATTTTCTTTTCTAAATATATTTATTTTCTTTCCCAGTATGTCAATTTCAGGCTTCATTATTTGATTTTCCCTTTGCATAGACTCGTTGAAACTCTCTTGTAGCACGTTTATCAGCATCAATACTCTCTTCGTTTGTCTTAGCATCTTTCCACTTACCATCACTTTTAATTGTGTTTTCTCCTGCTTTATTATTTTTTGTACCACTCATTTGTGCACAACGATTCTTAGCACTCACTTGTGCTTGCATCCATTTGCATGATATTTTGAAACATAAGTGCGCTATTACCCATATCATAATCTGCGTGGGTGCTTGTTTCGGTTGTTTTTGTTTTATCTCTTCTCGTTTATCATACCCATTACCAAAGGTTGAGGGTATATTTATTTTGTCAAAGTGTTTGCAACGGACAGAAAGAAGCTTTAAAAAGCTCACAGAGTATACATATCCTTGATCAGTATCAAATAGTTAATCGATTTATGCATATTTGTCTGTCCGTCTCTCCGTCTGTGTAATGTCTGTTGTAAATATTCTCCTGGCCGCAAAAAGAAAGTCTTGACTTCAAATTCGGCAAAAGCATTGGAACTTCTTGCGTGTAGGCTGGTGTTGAAAATGGATCAAATGAGTCGAAGGATACGCTCATAGCACCACATAAACCAAGAACACCTCTGTTTTTCAAAAGCAAAAAAGAATTGTTTTTTGATCATTACTCATAAACTATAGAGAGATAAATGTACAAAAATTTGAAAGCATATTCTATGAGCGATGCTGTAGTACCTGAACAAAAATGGAAAAAGTTGACCACTCCTGCCCAATACTACGGAGTATCTATATTTAATTTTTTTTCAATATCTTTAAAAGGCGCAGAAAAAAAACTCAAAAACTCCATAAAGTATATAAATTCTTGACCAGCTTCAAATCTGAAATGCAACTAGACATGTCCGTCTGTTCGTCTGTCTATCTGTTTGTCTGTGCACCTGTGTGGTATGGGATAAAAATTCGCCCGTTCGCAAAAATGATGATATCGCCTACAAACTTGCAAAAGATATTGAAAATGACCCAAACTTTTAAAAAAATACATTTTTAATGTACCAAAAAAGAGCAACCATTGATTACTTTTTCAATAAATATGCAGGAATTGAATTTCATCAAAAAAATGGTGTCAAAACACCATCATAAACAAAACTTTAACACGACATATGAAGTACCTTTCATAGGCTTTATTATCAAGATATTCCATTCAATTTTTTGTTAAATTATTTTTCAGTAAATTTAATGCATTTGCTTAAGCTCTCTAAGCTATTTGTTTAAGCTGTTTAAGCTCTTTAATTCAATCAAAGTTTTCTACATACCTTTCTTTAACAACCCCTTGATATTTTAAATTTTCGGCATGGTTTCTTCTCATTACTAATCTCATTACCAAGGTAACAAATTACATTAAACAACTCAAAATTTTGTTTTCTTATACTTTATTACTCAACGACTTCTGAGATTTTGCTAAAACTGAACTCATGCATTTTCTTTTTTTCTATATATATCAGCATTTCTTTTCTTTTTTTTCTTGTCGTACATGACTGCTACAGTAGGCGGGTTAACCTTAAATGTCCAAACTATGTTAAAAGCAACTAATACTTCAGCTGCTGTAATACTTAGTGATTCGTTTGATCTATCATAAGGTCATATGGAAGACGAAAACAAATGCTCCACTCAATCAAGAACTACAGCAACACAGATATCAGCAATGCCCCAACGCATATTGACAGTGCTACATGGTAAACGTACAAAAATCTTAAACTAAGTTTACGTAAACGAAAAAGCTGGCTACACCATATGTCCATACTAACACATACATAAATAGGGATGTCAAGCTGCAGATTCTGCTATTATATACAACTTCGCAAATCTTGCGAATAGATATCAGGAGAAAGAGGAAAATTTTAAATTCCAACATATATAAAAAGTACTGCGTGACAAAATACTGCAGATTATTTGTTTTTTGTGGGTTACTCCTGCTCAAGAATAACAGAAAACAGACATAGCGACGTACACACCTATCAACAAGAGAACCCGTAAATTAAATATATCTTATAATATCTTAAATAATAATATAATTATAATTATAACCATAATAGTATTATTAAAAATTAGGTTTTCGTCGTTGGTAAAAATATCGAAGGGGAAGTGCTTCCCGTATCGTCAGTAATGATATTGCTCGGTTAGCTTGCATGTTATGATACTTTTTATGCCATTTCTTTACAGATGCTGAGTTGCGAATTAATTATTTAATAGATTGAGAGATTAGCTGCCTGTTTGTACGCATGATTTTATAATATGCTCACAATGGAAATGCAAACATCTCAGGTCAGTCATGGACTTCCTATTCTACCTAACTCTTTAACACATCATGCCACCGCGGTGACGGCGTCGCACCAACTCCATCACCATCACAACCTCCATTCGCCACAACACAGTCATCTCTACTTACAACATCATCAGCAACAAGAGGGCAGCGCTAACACTCATATACAAGAGCAGCAGCATACGCATCAACATGCTGTAGCGGAGATACAAAGCAATTCAACCATTACTAGTGATCACACTCATTCACAATTAACACACTTACAGATTCTACCGCAGCAACAACAACAATCTCCTAATAATTCTTATACTTCACATACCGACAACAAACTTAAAGGTAATTTTATCTAGATAATCCCGATCTGTATAAACAAAAGATAGATTATATTCGGTCTGACCCGAATTTGTAATCACGAAACTATTTAGGAAATCTGATTACAAAACTAAATGAAAGTTCGCTAATTCGATGTTATATGAGCATACCAGATTTACATACATGGACCATATATATTTGCATAAACTTAAAGTTATATTTACTCACTCTTGTCTTGTACTATTGTGTTCGAAAGATAAGGACAATTTATATAGCATACGAGACACGAATATAAAGTAACAATATCGATGGTTTTACAAAATAGCTAGGTTCGAACCAAAGTTGTACAGCAGACAGCTAAGTACATTAATTTTTTGATTAATGTCCTGGCCTTCGTTTGTATTGTGTAAGATTTGGAATTTCTTATAAAACTGCGAAAAAGTGGTGCTGCAACTTACCGTTTATTAAACTATATTAACATGGCTATGGACTTCTGGTTTTTGATATGGTTTAATCGTCTCCAAGAAGGCTAAGAATATGGTGAAGATCATAGACGTCTGTGATTCTCCTCTCCGTTAAAGAAGCGAAAAAAAAACATTGAAAGAAAACGGTAAATTGATTTGATCTCACCGGCGGATATCTGTTTGTGCGATTGCAGAAATTGTAGGAATTGGCAAGCAATGCCTAAGACAAACTTTAGCTAATACATTCAACATGCAAAAAGTGTTTGTGAATATTCTAAAATTCTCACAATCGAAAAAAAGCACGTGAAAATGAACTTTTAAATGCAACCGAAAAGGACCAGTCCTCTCGAAAAGAGTGATAAAATGTGATGAGGGTTATGGTTTTACTTAAAGCCCAAAAATTAAACGCTAATTCATGCATTAGGAGGCACCACTTCAAGACAGCTCAATCCGCGGAAAAAAGCCTAACAAGTAATGAAGAAGCTCACAGAAAAAGACTTCGTTCGATGGAAAATTCGGGTAAGATTAAAGGAGACTTGCATATTTATGTGGGTAATAAGTAAATAAGAAAATAAAAGAGTTAAAAATAAAATGTTTCACAACATTAGACTTACTATTTTACGTATATCCTATATAGGATCTTGGACGCGCAATTCTATTAAAGACTCAGCCAGTGTAATGTGGAAATATTAAAAAGCCATACAAATTAACAAAACGTCGAATTTTTATAGGATTTAAAAAAAAGGAAAAAATTAAATGAGGCTAATAAAACAAATGAAGGCTTGATTTTTACAAGATCATGAAAATTGTACACTCAATGCAAATGTAACATATAGATTTGGAAGTAAAGTCAGTTTGGTGATTAAAGAAAAGACATGTGGAGAACAAAATTTAAGCGGTTTTTTAATTTTCTTAAGAAAATTGTACTTTTCCTGCTGCAAATTGCACATACTTATCGTAAGTATATCTATTTAATGAAATGTAGGTGCATTCAGACGACACTGAGATAGTAGGTAAAACATTATAGTTGGGCGCTGCCGATCCCTAAATACATTGCATCACATCGCCTAATACAATATTATACCTTGTTTCTTTGTTTCTATACCATATTTTTCATGAAAGCCCTTATATGAAAGAACACTCAAAGCATATAAAATTTTCTTCTTAAAGGTTCTCTTATTCTTCAACTATTTATATCATAACGAACTAAAAATTCGACATTGTTGCTTTATAAGAGCTTATTTTCCATGAGAGCCCGTATATATCACGATGTTCGCAGAACCGATGTATAGTTGAGTTTTATGTCAAGTTGCTTTGTCAAAAAAAGTTTTCATCATAAAATATTGAAGTTGGGCAAGGTTAACCGTTACATATCCTATGACACTCCGTTTAATAAAAGTCTCCATTTATTTTTGTGATAAAATACCAAACAATATGCTTTTTCCATTTAAAGGCGTACTTTTTATAACAGCCCTTATATAAAAGAGAAGTTAGAACGTAAACTGCAGGTTGTGTTCCGAAAAGAAGATCCTCGTGGTCCATTTAATTTCGATGTAAAACATAAAAACTTTTTTTCAAAACTTTAGGTTTCATCAGAATCCTTATATGAGCGGGAATTCAAGAAAAAGAAATCTATATCAAACTAGTACTATGGAACTATTTTCATCGTAAAAAATTAGGAAGTAAAAAAACTATATTTGATCGCGACCGAATCTGGTATATCCATCGCCATTATCGTGAAGAAATTAAAACCAATAAAAGAGCTACATTTTCATGTTCTGTCATATGGAGTGGCGCGGCTGGTTTTTTTTATTTTCAAAATAAAAATTTTTGTTAGACTTGCGTGTAGATCTAGGCGTGCCCTTGAATAGCCTAGAAAGCTTCCAAATTCTTTTTCAAATTTGTATGCGGCATCTGCAGTTCCGCTAACGGGAAATTATTTATCGCATGTACTACACATTTGGGTGGACGGGCAGATGGACAGACATGCATAAATGCGTTCTAGACTTGAAACTGGCCAAGAATTTATATATTTTTCATCAAAAATATATATACTTTGTGGAGGTCTTGAAACTTCCTGCTGGGGGTTGCAAAAGTTTTGACAAAATGAGTATGCCCCTTATTCTTCGGTGATGGGTATAATAAATATAATTTAAGAAAGGATCGTAAATTTCTCTATGACTTTGTTGAGGCAACAAGGAAAGCTAATACTTATGTCCCTTCCATGAAATTAGGCAAGGCTGGGTCTGCAAATGAAACCGAAATTGAAAATTTATTTGCTGACTTTTTTCAAAGGTATACGTTTGTAACAATGTTACGAATACAAATCAAGATACGAAAAATAGATATCCGTATAATGATAATATAACAATTAATATGCTTGAGACTCTTATTGTTTACGGTAACATGTTACTCATGGCTAACAAATTTAAAATAGATCCCGATTATGTGCCTAGTTTTGTCCTGAGAAATTTTGCTGAGAACTTATATGCACAATCAACTAAACTATATAATTTGTCGGTTATTTCTGGATACTTCCAATAGGAAGAAGAGAAAAAAATCATTTATTATTCCGTTTTTCAATTAACTCTATTAAATCTATTCAAGTCCATTACTATGAAACTCCATTCTAAAACTGTTTGGAACAAGTAGGAAAATTAAATTCGGTCGGGATGGAAATTTCTGTATCTATCACCGTTATCGTAAAAGAGACAAAATAAGTAGAAGAACAAAATTGTCGTGCTCTACAATATGGAGTGGGCGAAGCTGATTTCTTCTATTTTCAAAACGAAACTTTGTGCGGTAAAGGGATGAGGATGTTAAGGGCGTGTTCTTTAAAAAGTTTAGGCCAATTCCAAATGCTTTGCAAATTTTTATGCGATATCCTCATTTTCGCTAACGGGAGAATGTTTACCACAAATACTACAAAGTTTCCCAAGCAGACAGATGGACAGACGAACTGGCGAACGTGTTTAGGTGCAAATTTGAAACTTGCCAAGAATTTGCATACTTTATGGAATTTTTGAAGCTTGTTTCTACGTGTTATAAAGATATTGAAAAAACAATTAAATTTTGATACTGTATAATATTGGGTACGGGCGGTCAATTTTTTCCATTTTTGTTCGGGTACTATAGCTTCGCTCATAGAATATGCGTTCAAGTAATGACCAAAAATCAATTTATTTTGATTTTTCAAACACAGAGGCGTTTTTAGTTCACATGGTGCTATGAGCGTATCCTTCGACCCATTTTCAACACCAGCCTGCATGCAAGAACTGTTAAGCTTATCTATTTTTGCGAGGACCTCGATAATTTTTATAAATGGTGCTTTACTATTTCAATGTCCCTAAATATTAACAAGTGCAAGCATATTTTTTTACTAATCAATCAATACTTGCAATACATCGTCTAAAGTAAATAATGTGCAAACTGCCAAACCAGCCTCAATTGTTTATTTCGTAGTTCTTTTTTGATAGAAAATTGTCCTTCATTGCACATACAAATATTACCGTCAATAAGCCTAACAGCATATTGGATTTTATCAACCGCTGGCCGAAAGAGTTTCGCGATCCTTACATAGGCGATTGCTGTATATATCGCTAGTAAGAGCTATTCTACTATATTATTCGACTCCATCTGGTCTCCACTATACGATCTTTGCCGTAAGCAGATTGAATCCGTACAAAAACAGTTTCTACTGTTTTGGTTGCGGTGTTTGCCCTGTGATCCTAACATCTGTCTTCCGCGTATAGGAATCGTTTAGCGTTGCGGACTCTTGAAAGTAGGTGTGTTACGCTAAATTTTTCTTTCGTTCATAAATTTCCGAATGGCATATCTGATTACGAATGCTTGATATCTAAATATACTTAAATGTTTAAATTGCTGCAGAATAAACTATGGTAACAACGATCCTATCCGAAGATCGTGGAAACCATAGAATGAGAACTGATCGAGTTTGGTATGAGTGCTTCTATCATAAAGTCGAAAATTATTAAACCTTTGAACACTTTGCATTCAAAGATCTTATTCGTCCTGGTTAGTGATCAGTTAAAGTATAGTGTTTCTATGTTTAAAATTTTTAAAATTTTTATGTTTACGGTTAAATTTATCATATCTGTTATGTTTGATTGTATGCTGCTTATATTAGTTAAAACGCACTTTGTAACTAACAAATATATATATTAATATTCTTTCCTAACAGTTTGGCATGGAGAAGGAATTTCTAGTGGGTAACACCACGATAACCGAAAAAAATTATTAACAATGCCTTGATTTTTGACCGAATTTGGTGCGTTTTTTTATCCTTAGCTCCGCTCTGGTACGATATTTGTTCGCTTGATCGCTTGTTTCCGCATCGTATGAGTAGGTCAAGGTTTCATGTCATTTACCTTGCTCCACAAAATCGCACTTTGCAAAAATCGGGAAAAATACTTTTTGTGTCATACAAATCCAAGCCCAGCTGAGACATTTCTGATGTAAAATTTGACACAAATGCGTAATGCAGTGCTACCAATTTATACCAAAAATATTTCCAATACTCGATCTACCCGCGCAAGTTAACTTAAATATTGGAGTAACTGTTTGATCGCAACATTATATTCAAAGATCTCAAGTTTCACATTTTTGCAAACATTTCTAGATTTCTTTCTAAAATAATTTTTAACATATCTTGCCTTATGTTTTCAAAAATTTCCTTTGCTTCATTTCTTAAGGGCACAAATTGGAGGAATACTGTGTAACAGGCAATATCAATGCGTCACCGTCAACAGCACCAAATTTTATGCCACAAACGGCTGTTGAATGGATTTCAGCCATGAATGAAACTCAAAACAATGCCGGTGAGTACTTTTGCTTTCTTTGCAGACCCATTAATTAAAAATATATCGACGCCATTGCTCAGGACTAAGTTTTTAATGGAAAAAATAAAATAATATAGCTCCATTTTCACTTAAAAATTATTTCATTTAAATGACCGCCTTTGGCCTTCTATAATAATTCGACTCTGGAACTCAATACACACTTTTCTGCATAAATCTGCTCTTACTTCGCCAATAACACGACTAATCTTACTGAATAGAGACGTTAAGAGTTCACGGTTTATTAGAGAGTAACCCATTAGTAAAGCCGGTAACGCCGAAGTAAAACGTCCAATAAAGCTATATCCCATGATTTTTGTGAGAAGCTCGCATAGGAATTTTTGAAGATTACACGATCATTTAATTTTTCTCGCAACAAATTTATTTTGTAACGAATTGTACGGCATATTTCATCTTTTTGTTGAAGTCACATATTGTTTAATTAATGCCACAAAAGATCGGTTACGATGTTTATCTAGCGTACTCCAACGGTAACTGCAATGCTATTTTCATTTAAAAAAATGACGTTTTCAGCTCAAAAACCACGCCCAGAAGTCATTTTTGATTACGTCAAAGTCCTTTAGCAACATCAGCTGTGGTTTCTTTACACAGAAGGTTCAATAATCCTTCTTTGCAAAGCCATTTAACCAAATGTGAGCTTCATTTCACATGCCCGAACTATAACCGTGTGTTCATTGTTTTCGCAATAAGTTTTAACAATTTGTGCATGCTATACAATTAAAAAAAAATATTATCCAAACCGCAATCAGAGGAGTTTTTTATTTACGTTTGCATCCGGGACAACAAAATAAATAACGCTATATAGAACGTACATACAAGGTATATTTGTAGCTATTGTCGTCTGCTCGTTTAAGTAAATAACTTATAACGAATTTTCGGTTGTTGGTTTGAATAGAAGAAGAAGAAGAAGAAGAAAGAGGAGTGGAGGATTAAAATTGAAACTAGTCTCATTTCACTTTGAAACTTCGTATTGAAAAGGGAAAAATTAAAAATTACAAGTTCCAGTCCAAATATAAATTAATAAACGGAAATTCAATAAAAAAAAATGAAGAAAAGATGAAGTTCAACTGTAATTTTTTAAATTCTATGCACTACGAAAAAACGCTTTTGGGTCCATTGGATAATATAAGATAATAACTCGTAACCAAATAATTGTTTTTCTTTTGGTTCCATGTTTAAAAGCAAAAATATATGTTTATATTCTAGCGGAAAACCATATGGACGATGTTGTTACTAATATGAATGGTTTTCCAAATCCTTCCAAATGCAATAACTACTACACTGTATTTTAGTCGTTTAACAATGTATCGCTGAAGAGAAAAACCTCTTAAAACTATTTTGGCGGTTTACTGTTCACTGTGCCTTCTTCCCATATGTTAGATTTATTGGCAAATCAAACTTTACTTTTGCGATAATCATAACAAGGGCTATAGTTTTCATTCTAAACCAGAAAAGAAAATGTTGTTTGCCAACGCCATAAAATAAAAAATTTAACAGAGGCGCGTGTGCGTAAATTAGCTCTTACGTTCTATGATCAGTAGTTTTTACTATTTTGCTCTTCTGTTATTTCCACTTATTTTTCATATATTTCACTATTAGCGGCGTAAGGTGAAATACTACAAGTGACTTTTCTTTTGGGTACTAGCGTTACCAAGAAATACTGTTTTTTTTTTTACTACTTTTATAAGTCAAGATTTGGAAAATAATTGTTAGAGATTCGTTCATTCATTTATTAAGAATTGACATGAATTTAGAGTAATAAAGAAGGAATTTTAAGCCATTGAATTCAGCACAGACTCCATTGATTTCTTAATAGATACAGATTTTCAAATATCGTTGAGCATGTAGTTAAGGTTTTGTTTTTTTTTTTGTTTGTTTTTTTGAAACAAACCGACGACCTCCATGATATCATATTTGTCAAGAACTTACCCCTTCACTGTCTACTAAATTTATTTACACCTTCTATGATCCAAGCATGTGATTTAAGATGTGGGCTTGAAATTTAGCAAGAGCAATGACAGTTCTTACAGGTGGGTTGATATTAATCCTTCAAATACAACATAAGCTGAGAAAATTGATTTTTCGCTCATTACTCATAAACTTCAACACATGCAACGGTAAAAATTGGCCTATTTTAATTGGTGTAATATTTTACAATTCTTTTCTTCAAAATGTTTGCATCTTTTAAGTTGTCTGATGAATTAGAAATTGTGGTAACCTTTCTTCAAATAATCTTGATTATTTATAACTAAATTTGTTTGTTTTCTGTGCATGAGAAGAATGATATAAGACATTTCCGCGTTCGCTTTCTTATCTGAGGACACCAGAGGAGACCCTAACTACCAATCGCCGAAGGTACCAACCAAAGGCGTGGAGTAAGTGAACTTAGTTCCTTCTTCACCGGAAAAGGGAGTGGTAGTAACTCGCATGCAAAAAAAGTGGAAAGACAGACGAACAAAGCGAAAAATACAGAATAAGCGAAAATACCAGCAACATCAAAGGCACCAATGACAGAGAGCACATGCCAAGTAGTAGGAAAAGCTATACAACGTAAAAGTGGATTGGAACTGCTACGTAAAATGAAAGCAATCATTATGTCGAAAACTGGAAACATGAGCTACAGCGACATACTGATAAAAGTGAAAGACGATTGCAACCTGAAACAACTATGAAAATGTGTTGAAGATTCGGAAGACGTGAAGCAGTTAAATAATTTTGGAGATGTGAAAGCATATTAGGCCAAGAAGAAAAGTCTAAAGCACTGTCGAATGAAGCCAAATTAGCAATTATACTTACTTAAGAACCCAGCCATCTCAATCTAATTTTCTTTACCGCAGGCGCAGAATATACCCTTTCCAAAGTTAGTTACGGTTCATTCATTAACCTTAGATTTATCAACGGCATGTTCTACCTAAAACCATAATGATGCCTAGGTAATATTTACACTCACAGCGACCATAAAGCTGTAATCTGAGAAATTAACCCAGACATTCTTATAACAATCGAGTAACAAACCAACCACGACGGCGGGCCAAGACCTTCAATAAAAATAATGCTTAAAATGATAGTAAAAGATATTGGTCTGACATAGATAAAATTGAAGAAGGGTGTGAAGAGAGGGATGGATTGGTGGATAATGAGGCCTGCTGCACTACTATTTCTTCAACCATTTCATTGGTGAAGCGATGATACAACTACACAGCCATCGCCATGTAAACGAACGAGTCGGCTCTATCAAAGGTTACAAAGTAGCGGACTGTACTTCACTCGTCAGCTAGAGTAGAACAACAAGCGATGATAGCTGAAAAAGCAAACATTAGAAACAAGCACAAAAGCGTAAATAACGTCATAGATGGAATAGGAGCTAAGGCATAACTACAAGTCCTAAATTTGCAAAGTCGCTTGTGCCAAATCTACGGCAACTGTCTAGCGCAAGGAACATTCCTAGAGTACGGAAACGTCAAAAATGGGTTTTGTAAAAAAGCAATGGCGGTTCCATCTTTGGCTCTACTTTCGGGAAAATTATAATTTTCGCCGATAATATAGCGGTAGTGACGGTTGCCAAACACATTGACGACGTCATTAACATAGTGAAAATGTGATCGAATAAATTCATTTATAAACTGGGAATGTGTAGGCTTGCGCTGTGCAAAAAACCGAAGGAATTCTCACAATTAGTCAGAGGAAGAAGGAGGCCATGTCCATAAAAGTGGGCCACAGCGAAACTACACAAACAGACAGAAGCCATTGAATATCAGCGAACTTAAGCTTAACCCGAAAAAGACTTGTGGGAAATATAAAAAGCCTAATAGAAAACCGCACACCCTTACTGGCTCAGGTCGACATACCGATTATGTGCGCCAAGAGTACGCAATTCCTTTCTCTCAACCTCCAAGGATGCTGCCATGCTTATAGCTAGGATGATTCCATTGGACCTGCTAACTGAAAATGTACATATCGTCTGGTACCGACATTTGAAGACTGATCCTCGACGAAATAAGAGGAACTTGATTTCTACGTAACGCAGGACAGGACAGTGGGGAAGATTCTGTAAAGCCTATCCCCACTGCTTTAAAAACGAAGACGACCCGCAATGCTTATGAGATGAATTAGCAGAGGATACGTGGCTTACGTTTTTTCATTGTGTTGAGTTCGAATGCCAGAGGAGTGGCCTGCACTCGATGTTTCGGAAAGTGTCCACGCCGGTAAATCACTTGTAGTGCATGTTAGTGGCCAAAGAGATATAGCTTCTGGTCAAAAGCTATGCAGCAAGCATCTGCCAGAAGCCAGATAGCAGTATAGGACGTTACTGGCATTAAATTCGTTGCCTACTTAGATGTTAATAAATAAGATGAGATCAGCTAAACAAGCTTTACAAACTTCTTGTCTTAAAGTGAATTGCAAAGATTCTCACATTTCAGTCTGTACCGTTTATTTTCCTCTCCGGTTTTCATAAATATGTAACGTGAATGAATGAATTTATTGTTGAAAGTGACTTTAAGGTCAAACACCAATGGTAGGTCTCTATAATTCCATTCGTAATAACAACTGTTCTGGTTGTCTGATCTAAACAAAATTCCTGACTTGCTGGAATTTGCTGGATACCCTGTTATTCCCGTTAATTGACTTTGTATTTATGAAAATTATGATGTCAGTTCTGATCGCGCTCCATTGAGTACTAGAACAATATCTAATTATCCATGATATCACTGAGCGATATCATTGTCTCGCTGCATGCATCAAAAAAGCCATTGAGAATATTATGTTAGGATGTTAACCTAAATCTGGAGACTTCAATTGCATTTCGTAAAAATACGATCTAAATAGCTTTGAAAAGTAAATGGTGTCAAGAGAATGGTAGATTAAAGTTAGACTTATAATATTTCAGGTTTATTACTCATTATTCCTATTACATAAGAAGAAAATGTGTATTAAGTGTTTGTTGGGGATAGTCTATGGTTACGTGTGTTTTTAGATAGCTTATGACTATGTGTTGTATATAAATGACCATTGCATACACTCATGTTTTTTGTCACAGGTTTTTTATGTTTACATGTCCGTGTCATGTGTGGATATAAGCTGCATTAACATGGTGTTCTCATCAGTTTTTCTCTTTTTATTTTCTAAGCACAATGTGATAATCACCAGTTGCCAAGCTCAAGAAAATCTAAGAGAAAGTTTTTGTTTAATTTGTGCTATTCCAATTACATCTATTACATTTTTCTGAATAAAAGGATGTAAAATATTGCAGTCTGGCGAAGCCGATTCCTAAATACTCTACATTACTTCAACTTATACAACTATTCATTTATTCGTGATAAAACTACAAGAAGTATTCTTTATTTTGATGTGAATGCATATACGTTACAGGAGTCCGTATATGGGAACGGGTCCAGAACGCAAAGTGATGTTTATTTAAATTTCTTGACAAATATCGAAGTATTCTTTACTTATTTTCATCTTATAAATGCTTACTTTTCATGGGGATCCTTTCCCCAAAGAACCGATTTTCAAAATAACATATTAAAAAACTAGACCGTTTTGCCATATGAAAACTTACTTTTCGTAATGACCATTACATAGCCTCCGTAACACTCGAAGTTCTTGGAGAGAAATTTGGAAAATTGCAATTTTCGTTCGTCCTTGAAACGAAAAACGTCTTTGTAACAAATTTCGTCAAATTGGCTTAGAAAATGCCTATTGTAAGTGGAACACAAAAACGTAACTAGAAACGTAAACTAGAATCTGGAAAACATGTATATTTTGGGGGCAAATTATAAGCAAATCCCAGTTATTTTAGGAAATGCTTCCTATCTGGTTTGCCATTGCCATTTCTTTGACTTAGAAAGACGGAATATTCTTTTATTATTTTTTTTTTATAATTTTTATTTTTTATATCCGTAACCGAAAAATTAAAATTAAAAAAAAATTTGAATCCCACTCCTCAAAGAAAAAAACGAAAAAATTAACGGGCTTTAAAGTAATTGCTTATCCAATTAAAAAACGTTTATACGCTATTCCATCTGACTTTGATTCTGTTCGGCTTTTACGTGACTAGAGTTCACTGGTACTTACTTATCAATTTTCTAACTAATGCCTAATCTCATCCAAGCTCCTTGAAACATTCAACGCGGTGAAAAGCATGAAATATATCACTTGTGTAAATTATGAATATTTCACGGGTTATAAATAATAAATTATAGAAAAATAAATTCACATAACCCAATGACGAAGGACGCTGTCGTTAATCTATAGGCAAAATTATTCTCCCTTTTGAGCACTACTGCTTGCTATAGACATGGTTTGGAATAATGTAATGTGGAGCATTACAACCCCAATCATATGAGATGCAGAATTTGTCAACGCACTGGCCGCACAATAACAATACGTAAGGGCCTCCACATAACCTCCGCGAATGTTCCCGTATCCTTTGCGTCAACTGCAATAAACATCACTCGGATTTAGAGAAGAACTGTCGTCGTTATCAGCAGATACGGGAAATGTTCAAAAACAAAATCAAACACTATTATAGTACGATGTCATAAACCAAACGCTTTCCCATTTAACGGAAATTCTACATTTGATGCTATTATGTTCCAATTCCCAAAAAATAATCAATCAATTGTAGATATCCTATACCGGCAAACAGCACGAACAAGGCCAACCCAAATTTAATGTTAACAACAGCAAATAGCAATCAACCACGCAAACCGAATATCAAAGAAATGGCCTTGTTCAACATAAGTCAATTCATTAAATTTCTGAATCAAGCCAAGGCACTCAATACCCCAAAAATTTTACAATATAATTCTTCTTCGCCAAGTCTTAGCTATTTCAAACAAGTACAAGAAATTCAAAATTAATAATTTTGATTTTTCAATTTGTAAGGTAAATTTTTAACATAAAATGGTTAACAATCGTAACGTTAGCGACTTTGTGATGCCGATGCTTACATGTCAACGTAATCGCTCTAAACAGCATGATGATGGGTTAAAAAAAAGATTTTGGTGTATTACGATACAAACATCAAATTATACATTAATAATCTCAATGAACTTAATGTTTATGAGATATTGCAAGCCTAGCTTCATACCGCCTCAAAAAACCCACTGTGAAATTTTTTTAAATACAATCCCAGCTAGTTCGTGTATCGGACACATTTAAAAAACTGGTCGAAATTTGTTCTTGAAATAAGTAGTTGGACTCCGTATTAAGTACAACCTCTCTAATAAACGCATCAATTTAAATCCACACAGATAAACCATAATTATCACAATAACGCTAAATAAAAATTTGCACAGTCTTTGCTTTATATCCCCTTTCTCCAATACTTTTCCCAAGAAGAAATTGCAAATATTATGGCCACAGTTACTCTGCCATTGACTGTTATTAGAGGCCTTTATAGTGGGAACAACATCTTTGGCTCTGGAAGAAACATTTCTCGTTTTGGAAAACGTTCTCATTCAAAAAGGAGAGAAAATGGCTATCATATGAGTTGACTGAAAATGTCATTTCGGACCGTCTCAACATTGCTTGCCAGCCAAAAAAGGAATAGTTTTCTGCGGCGTGTTCTGACTGGGGATAAGAAGTGGATCTGGTACGACAATCCCAATCGCAAAATGTCATGAATTAGACCAGGAGAACCATTCGTGTCGACACCGAAGCGCAATGTTCATGAGCATAAAGTGTTGCTGTGTATATGGTGGGATCACTGAGGCGTAGTGTAATACGAGCTGCTAAAACCGAATCAAATTATTACTACAAATGTCTACCAACGTCACTTGAACAAACTGAACAATGTATCGTTGCAATAGCTCTTAACAGACGCAAAGTCATCCTCTTGCATGACAATGCTTGGCCATACGTTGCAAGAGTTGGGAAGGACAAACCGTTGTTCGAATGGGAAATTCGGCCACATCCACCGTAGTCACTAGCCATAGCGCTTTCTGACTATCACTTATTCAGGTCAGGTTGGTGTTAAGAATAGGCAAAGTCGGTCGCAGAACATGTCATGTAAACTGAGAACACATCTGTTTTTCAAAATCAATAAAAAAATTAGTTTTTTGCTCATTACTCATAAAAAGGAGCAGATAAATGGACAAAAATTGGAACGCATGTTCTACGGGCGACGCTGTAGTACATGCGCAAAAATGGTAGAAATTATTGATGTGAAGTTAGCCCACTGTACATAGCTCACATTTTAGCAAAGACAAAAATGTGGGCTATCTTCACACTAGAGTAATGGCCTTTGCTAAGGTAATTGATAATTGAAATACAAAACTATTAGAAAAAATAAGCCAAACTAGAAATATAAGCATAAATAAAATAGGAAATTATGCAGATATGTTTTTAGATATTAAAAAAAATTGTTTTCCTTGTATTTACCATATAGTGCATGTATAGCGTTGGCGAAAAGATGCAATAAATAAAGTGCGTATAAAAAGTTTTTAAGAGATATGACAGTGCAGTTTTTTGATATGTTTTAAAGGACGCTAAAACCTATCAGAAAAACATAATTTCATTACCCTGGATAGGTAACATAATTTCTAAATTTTTGCAATCTCTCATCATTTATGAATTTATAAAACAAGTTGAAATAAATCGTCAAAGTCATACCCAAAAGTCATAAACGGAAATCTGCAATTGTAATCCTCAAATCGCTGTGTGCTTCCTCTACTATTTTCCAAAATGTCCGCCTTACGAGAACTACTTATTAATTATTTGATTTAGTCATTGTAATTATATTGTAATTACTTTAGGTACCAAATTGCCTTTAAATAAAATACGTTATGGGGCATAATCTTGGAATATACGCCGTCATACCCAAAAGTCATAAACTGAGTGGTTGCCGATGTAGCTGCTAAGTGCACGCACAAACGCACAGGAACATTTTTGCCATAGCATATATTCTGGTGGCCTATAGAATGTTTTGAATAAAATTGTACGCGATTCATATTTAGAAAAATTACGACAACTCAATAACATGCATATAACTTCTTAAGCAAGTGTATGGACAAACGCTATTATTGCAAACGTAATGTATAATCTTAGACATATATGTTGAAAAAAGACAAAAACATTATGTGTGTAAAATCAAACATTTCATTAGCAAGTGAAACAAAAACATTATGTATATAAGTTGGAACGTTTCATTAGCAACATTATTGCAACATTTTGCCTGTACGGTCTTGTGTATATGGATCGGACCGGTTTTTGGCGAATTTCGAGGTGATCGACCCTATCCAGGGTAATGAAGTTATGTTTTTCTGATAGGTTTTAGCGTCCTTTAAATCATTTCAAAAAACTGCACATGTCATATTTCTTAAAATTTTTTTATAACTAATTTAGTGTTTTCGGTATATGGAGCGGACCGGTTTTTGGCGAATTTCGAGATGATGGACCCTATCTAGGGTGATGAAGTTAGGTTTTTCTGAAAGTTTTTAGTATTTTTCACGATATATCAAAAATCTGTAGTCTAAGAATGGTTATAGAACGATTTTAACATTGCATTCTTTCAGTATTTGCAACGTACTTTTGCAGGAGATTTACTGGCAATAACTAAGCATTATTGGTTTTGCGTTTGTAATTAGCAGCTTATTATGTTTTATATGTGCACGTTTGCTAGGATTATTTAATTTTAGTACTTATTCTACTTTATTGTTGTTTATTTCGCAATAAATTCTAACTTAGCCAAGACGTTTTTAGCGAAGGCACGAACCATAAAATGTGGGTTATCTTGGGGGGCTAAACTTCACTTCAGTTAGAAGTTGACCACGTCTACTTAATATGATAGTGTATCAAAATTTCATTTTTCTCAATACCTCTATAACGCACAGAAGCAAGCTTCAAAATTCTCATAGTGTATATAAATTCCTGGCCATTTTCAATTTAGATTGCTGTAGGAAAATAAGTATGCCCGCTTTTTCGTCTGTCCATCTATCCATCTGCCCAGCTACATAGTATCTGTGGTAAACATTCCCCCTTCAGTGAAAATTTAGATATCGCGTGTACAAAGTTACAAAATGAATTTGGAAATGACCTAAACTTTTCAAAAGAAAAACGTACAACGCTCACACGTTTATACAACTAAAACGTTTACTTTGAGAATAGCAAAGATCAGCCACGCGCACTCCATATTACAGAGCATGAAAATTTAGTTCTCTTAGTTTTTTTTTCTTTTTTAGAATAACGGTGGTGAGTATAGAAGGTTGGTTCATCACCGAATATAATTTTCTTACTTGCTTTTATTGCAAGCCATCAACCATTAATAAAATTTTTGAAGTAGAAGTCCTCATGATTTTTAGTTACATTTTTTATGACCAAAAATAAATAAAAAATAAACTGGCATTGCCTTAGTTGAAAATAACTTTTCAATGATATCTGCTGTCGGTCTCTCATGATAAACTCTCTTTTTCTTTGCATCCTTCTTCTTTCCGTTCTTTTTTATATATTTTTTCAAAAGAATATAAAGAATGTGGAACATAGCGACTGTCTGATATGCAGAGCAAATATCATGACCGCTTGTTTGCTTGTTTACCCTTTCGGTCATTGCAATTAGTATTGAGCATTGACAAAATTATATAGACAAAACGCGGGTGGAGTGTGACACAGTGCACCCTACAATTGGTCCTCTGGAAATAGCATTAAAATGCCCTCGAAACTCGTTAGAAAGCTATTATTGGCAAAAAAAACCCAAAAAATTTCACTTCGTAGTAAACTGTAGACTGTACGTCTATTCGCGTGTCCATTCATCCGCCTGTTCGTATATCTGACTTGCTTTCTTGAGTTCACCTTATAGTTCGCAATAAGGCTATATATAGCTTTATTTTTAAAAGTTGTTATATGGACCACCGTACAGTGGTGTATTTGATTGTGGGCCGTAGGTCACTATACGGGGTTTCCTACTTTACTCCTAGAATTTATTTCTTCCGTCTAAAACAATTATACTGATAATAATATAGCGAAGCATCACAGATTTAAAGTGTCAGCGGTTGGATTTTACAGGCTTGGGTGGAAAAAGTTTTCCACCCGCATCTGCCTTTCTACCGTCATGCTTTCCATTTAAATGAAATTTTTATTATCTTCTCTCAGTTTATTGACTATTTATTGTTGAGTGTATTCTTGAGCGGGTCGCGCAGCAGGCGGATTTTTAGTTAACTACAAAATGTATATATATGTTTCTTCTCATGAAAAAATCTTTCAAAAAATTTCTCGAACATTGTGTTTCATAAGATAGTTTTTAAAGATCAAAAGTAAAAATTAGCATACGTCTTGCCACAATTGAAGCACTAATGGACTATCCAAATTTTTGGCAGACCTGAAAAGTTATTTTACAGAATGTCGCATAATTTTCAGTGCAAATTTTCCGCCAAAAACACTTCACATATCAATACAAACATTTAAAATAAAAATAAATGAAGCTTTGTAAAATAGTGTATATATTTTCTTTTGCAACTAAGTTTCTTGTTGTTGGATAGACATATATTTTATTGCCCTTCGATACGGCGTATTAATATTTTATAGAAAAGCTTTTTTTATAATGATATAAAATAATACACGAAAAGTACGCTAGACATCTTGCCAGGGGTGGAGCTGTTTTAATTTACTGTGGAGAGTGTTTAATTTAACGTAGGCTGAGGCTTATATTCTCTTTACTTATAGTGACCGCTTTAAGCATGTAATATGCAATTCCGTAGTTGTATAATAGTCTTATATAGGCAAAGAACTCAACACTTGAGATAAATCTAATTAGTTTTGTCAGCGAATGTCGCACCGGAGAATTAATTGTTTTAAATTCTTTTTGTTTCAGAAGACTCCCGCAGTTCACAAGGCAGTATTTCCGGTGATGGTAAGTGATTAAATAAAATACTTATTTACGAACACAACCATTGTCATTAAATTTGCGTTAAGATTAGTTTATTAATTTCGAAAATAAAGCCGTATAAATGTAAAAATTAAATGTTTTACTTTTTCAATTTTTTAGAAATCTTGATAACCAAACACCAAATAACATTCTGTTTCAATAAAATTTGAGTCGTGGATTAAATAATAGTTTAGAAAAAAAAAGTATACACACTTTTGAGCAGACTCGAAGTCAAATTTACCATGCCCGCCGATAGGTTCGTCGGCCTGCTCTCTATTGTTACAACACTCATTATAACATGAGAGAAAAAGAAAACTAAGGCATGGCATATATACTCTTAACAAATTTCAAAAGATCCCATTTGGAAAAAGGCGTAATCTGCCACGAAAGTACGAATAGAAAACATGTGTTCCAGATAAAGCGATTAGAAACTTGTATTTTCCGTATTAAATTATTAAAAACCATTATGTAATATCTATTGAATTAAATTAGATTACATTAGATTCAGCGTTTTTAAGGATAAAATGAAAAACCCGAAAAGTTGGCAACTTTTGCAAATCAAATGTGTAACAACGGTACTGGAAAAACGCATAAACCTGCTTACAAACCTCGGAGATCTCGCAAGTATTACGGCGTCCTTTTTACACCTTTCACCATAGTGGCACAGGATTATTATTTTCGTGCGGATAAGTGCAATACCCAGAAGGCGATTTGATGAACCTTAATCTTTTATTATGTCATTCAAATCTAAACTACATTCCGCTTTTTTTTGGCTGAATTCTCCCTACGTATTTTTGTATCCACTTTTCAAGTCGCTATTTCCAATATGTCGTAAAGTAAATCTGTCTTTTTTGATTTTACTTTATTTATTGAACTCTTTTTGAAATGAATTTCATTCCGCAAATTATTTACAGAATGCGATCTATTCACAAATTTACAGGAATTTATATCTACAACGCTTTAATTCTCCTTCTTGTCTTGTCCGTTGGAATATTGCAATTCAACTCTCTTGACTGGACTCTCTCGACTTACTTTCGATCGATTTTCGACTCACTCTCCCTTTCGCAAATATTCTGTTTATATACCCTTTCATAAGTTACCTAAATGCAACAACCGTTTTTCGACGGACACGATAGAGTCAATATAACACTGGCAAGGTGGATACCACACTATTAAAAGACATTCTTTGATTGGGCTGATAACACTACTGGATGTGTCTTGGTGCGAGTCCAAATATTCGATCGACTATCGCTTCACAAAAAAGCTCTTCGTCTTATTGACTACGTCCTCAATGTGTGGACTAAAGGGCAACCGGCAATCAAAGATAATACCAAGATTGGGCTGATAACACTAATGGATGTGTCTTGGTGCGAGTCCAAATATTCGATCGACTATTGCTTCACAAAAAAGCTCTTCGTCTTATTGACTACGTCCTCAATGTGTAGACTAAAGGGCAACCTGCAATCAAAGATAATACCAAGATCAGAAAAAAAGGATGCATTATGTGAGCGAATCTGATGAACGCAATACAAAGTAAGCAGAGATGTAGCTTTGCTGAATTTTATTTTTTGCGTTTGTTCCGATTAAATAACATAAAGTTTAAATAGCACCATTCATAGAGTACATTGTATAGCATTTAAATCAAATTGTAAGGCAACATAATAGCTAAAGAGTAAGAGACTAGCACGGTTTGCGAGTGACTTATTTAGAGAAACTTATTGACAAACAGCTGTTTTCGACAATTTTTATTATTCAACACCCCGTCCTTCTTTTCACCTTTTCGCTGCAAATACAGCGATTTACTGAATTCTGTTTGAGCAAAACCTTTGTTTACAGACGTTTTGAAACAAGTCAAGAACACCGTGTTTTGTTTTGACGTTTTTATTAATTCTCCCGATTTTTTTTAATAATCTTGCCAGCCGGAATTGTCCAGGAATTTTTCAAGAGTTTCAGCTGCATAAGGCTTCTTTGTTTTACGATCCTGGCAGGTAAAACATAAAAAAGCTTCACTTGCTTTCATCGTTTTGAAACATTAGAAATATTAGATTTATCTTATCAAATATTTGACTTTTGACAAAATAAAAAATTTTGGATTGCAGTTTATGATATGATACAAGAAATTTAATCGTACTTACTCGGTATTTGTTGATAGGCTTTCCCCGTTTATAACATTTTAAGGTCGTAACAAATAAGTTATACCTAATCTATGCCCAATGAGTTTGCACAAAGGCAAGTGCATTAAAACGATGTTGGTAACAATAGCACGATCTTAGACTACAGATAACAATCAAATAATAAATATGTCTGAATACTTTCGTCATTATCTTTTACTTTCATAAAATTTGTAACGATTAATGTACCTTGCAATAAGATATAAAACGAATTTGAAAATAGCTTTGAAGTTAAACATGTTCGCTTTCTGCTCGATAATTCAGATGCTTACTCTTTGCATCGGGCTTTGAGATATTAAATAATATTAACCTAATTTTAATATTACTGCAGATATGAAGTTTTTAATGACCCAATGACGCTTTATTTTTGAAGCCAAGAATATGGAGTTTATGGTAGCGCTTCAATCAATTGTTTTGATTGCTTAAAAATTTTGATGGCAACAGGAAAGGACTAACATTATCTAAAAACGATTGATCCATTTATTTCAGTACACCAAAATTTGTTAGGGTCTGCGATCGAATTTTTTAGGGCCATTATCTTTAACCTATTATAATGAATATGACGCAATCTAATAAAAGCAATAAGTAAAATATCAGAAACAACGAAGAAAAAAATTTCGACTACATGGCTGTGAGATAACCCATAGAATCATATATTACTTAATAAGCTTTTCGTAAGATCACTAATAAAACAACAACTTTTAGGCAAAATTCGACTCTATTTATTAACATAACTTCCTACAAGAGCAACACATTCGATCCAAAGCTTTTCTAACATTTCCATGCCTTTTTTGTAGAATGATTTTTCCAGCCCTTCAATATATGCTTCAGTTTCGGAGATCACGTCTTTGGTGGATGTAGAATCAATTCGAAATGCCATTTTTGGCCATTTTTGTGGTCAAAATGGGACACGATGCATTCTTTTGACGAAATAGCGTTTTTTTCACCATTCAAACGCACTGATAATGGTTTTCTCACTATTGATCCTTTATCCGTCTATTTTCTCCCCAACTCAACTCAACTCTACTTCTTTGCCAAGATAGTTGCAAATCGCTGTCCACCTTTTAGTTTGTATATCCTTGTATTACAGGCATGATGGTCCGTTGTACCATTCTAATGTGGCAAATCAAACTTCCTCCAATAAACATTTCGATTTTAACAACACGAATATTTTACTGCTTAAACCTCATCTTTCACACATTAAGCTCGTTTTCTCTGCGGGAAATATTGAAATCTTACTCCATTCCATAGCTATTCTATTGTTAGAAAATATTAAAGTAAAAGATACAGCTATATGATTATTAGTTGATAGTTGAATTCTCTTTGAAATAAATAAACAATTAAATGAACCTCAAGCAGCACTATGAGCCATCATCATGTTGTTGTTTTGGTTCGAATTGAGCGAAAGAGGTACTTACTTCAAACGGGGCTTTCCCGTGAACAAACGCAAAATGGCAAATAGTCTTGTCTCTGGTATCATTACATTAATGGAGTGACGTGTTATATAAACTGATTGTTACTGACATGTTATATAAAACCCGTGATTATAAAAAGTAAAAGTAGCGATGTTCTCTTTAATCATAAACTACGGTATATGGATTTTGTTTTACAACACTCAAATTGTGGAAGTAGAAGAAATATGCTTCTCAGAAACCAAACATGTTCTTGACATTCATATTCATGTCTGTAGAAATTTATATTATTTTTAATGTTTTTAATTGCTGCTATTTCACCCGCCTCTTTTCTATTCAGTTAATTTATGCTTTTGTATTAGTAGACCTTAAATTGATAGCAAATTAACCTTATGGCCCAATTAAAAAAACTATTTAATATATGCCGTATATGCCGGTGATTTAAATATAGCAATGATTGATGATGATCCCGTTACTCATCCTAACGGTTTCAACCGGTGTATTGCTGAAATGCCTGGTGTAACCTTGCTTACTTATCAACTATCTGTCTTTCCTTCTCGCTCTCTCTCTTTTCATCTATTTACCACAAAAAATATATTTGATTCCGATTTCATTTCGAGATCGTCAAATCGACCTTTCTTTTCAAGTTTATCTCTTTGAGAATGCATTAATTTGTGTATTTCCTTCTTCATAATTATAAAGTCTAAGTATAGTGAAATTACACGCCCTTTCATTTTTCCTTCTTTTTTCCATTTTTTATTGAGATTTGAAGTGCGCGGTCACTGACTTGTAGGCACGATTCCTACATACTCGGCTATACATTCTGCTTGTGCTGACATTATGTAAAATCTTAGTTTTGACTTTTGTGCGCGGAATAGCTTTTGTAGAAAAAAGTACAAAGAGTCGACTCTCTGTGCCAACGATCATTTAGAACCTAGCATTCTTCTTACGATATCCTCACAAACTCAGTAGTTGGTAATTTTTCCTTTCCCAAAAACTATCAGGTATTCTTTTTTAAAAGCTTTATTGTTTTTCTTACACCGAAACATTAAATTTTTGTTTACCCAAAAATATAAAAATATCAATTTATCTCAGAACCATTAGACAGTGAAGGCTAGAGCATAATCAAGTTGATTCAACTGGCTTGCAAGCATTCAACTTCCTTTCTTTTTATGCATTTTGTTACTCCAGCTTTGCTTGAATTTAGAAAATAAAGCGTTTCGTTTAACACATATATCGTGCCAAAAGCAACAATTTTACATATGCATGTGTATTTACAAGTCAAAACAATGCACCTATCAGTATTTCATTGGTGATTTTCAAATGCTTCACCGGGATTTCAAGTTCTACTGCTTACATGCAGAAATGCTTGCGTTTTCTTTTTAATATCCTCATTAGTCTGGAAGCTTCATTGAGCGTTCTTTTGTCATCGCTACGTTATTATTGTTGATTTCAAACCAACTAATGAAATACCTATATGTATACATTGCCCTTCGTATAAGTGTATCTAATTGTGTTGAAGGTATTTTTAACAGCAAATCAGAAAAAAGTACACACGAAAAGTTCGTGTGACTAGAGTACGAATAACATAAACGCTCTCGTCCAAGCAAACCATACACAAGAGAAAAAAACCAATACTTACAATAACATCGTACACCCTAAATGTTTTTCCGGTAACAAATTTGATTAGGATATCAACTATTCCGTTTCGTGTTACTTTTCGGGAATCGTTCTACCGAAAGAGGAAATAGTGATTACTTCTTATTCTAGAAGTATTAAGCAATAGAATTGAAATCTTCTTATAATTTCTTGTATTCAACTTCGGTGCATGTTTTTCACTTATGTATGAGTATAATCACTTTATAGCGAATTAGTGGATCTCGCGGAGCTATAACCGCTCTCTTTTTCCTTCTATTAGAATCTAATCGATTTACTCAAACAAATAGAAGCGATAACTCGGCAAGATTTTTGGAGAGTTTCAAATTAGTTGATATAGAGAATACCGAACAAAGTGATTCGTAGAATAAAAAACTCAAGCATGAAAAGGAATCCTAAAATAAAGATTCGCAATTTAATGATTTAAACCATATCACACATATAGATTTCTCGGGCCTCTTTCTCTTTCGACTTGATAGATTGTTACGAAAAAAAAATGTAATTATATATGCTTACCTTTTTCTTATGAAAGCAAAAGCTTACCCGTTAATTATTGGTTTTTATATTAGGTAGTATTCGTTCTACGTCGGACGATGCTTTCTTCAAAAAAAAAAGAGAACGAGGGAAAAATCATATCCCCCAGTGCGACTGAACCTTTTAATAACTTATACTGCAAAAATTTTGGGAAAATTCTTAGGTGCAGCTAATTGTACGTGTATATGTATACTTATTTAAACTTGACCATTAAAAATATGCTTAAAATTAAATAGCGAATCAGTGATTGCGTAGCAAAAAATAAATAATAATTTCCTAACAAAAATCGTATTTTTTGAGATTATATACACATAAAAACATTAAACCCTTCTCAAGGACACGTCTAATACCAAATATTCTGGAGAAATGTGAATTGTTTGTTATCGACTTAATAACAGATAAACAGATATATAAATGGACGAAGTCAAAAAGAAGGATGTTTATAGAAGTATTGGACCCAGCAGATTTTGCTTGTTGATAGGTTATTCTATTCAGATAAAATTTATTTTATATTTATAGAAGTGTATTTTTAAATCGAAATTGCTATTGCAAATTTCTATTGTTCATTTGTTTATTCAATGATTTATGCTGTTATGAGTGAGTCTGTAAAAATTTAAAAAAAGAGCCTTTCACTGCAGAAAAGTAGATACAATATCAAGGATAGATGCTATTATTATTCGTTTCCAATGAGGAAAACAACGCGTTTAATAATAGAGTATGATATTGAAAGTTTGTGCTGTTATTATTATCTGAATTTTTTAAAAGAGACAAATGACGTTAACAGCAGAAGCAGCGTTTAATGCTATAACGAAAAGTTACTATATGCTGTTTAGCTTAACTACTTATTGTTTGCTATGTAGAATATAACATTGCGGACACGTGTATCAAACAAGCACAAAAAATACCACTATGCTGTAATCTTTTACTGCTGTTGTAGCATTCGTAGCTCTACAAAGATGTATTACATCCTTATGTGCGCGTCAAGTTGTTATAGCGCACAAAGTATATTACATTCACATTTTATGAAAATATGAATATTTTGTTCCAGATTGTTTTCAATATATCTACCTTTGCGGTAGATTTTGTAAATATTCCATTCAAGAGGACATTTGTAGGTTTTTTTTTTAATTTATATTCCTTTAATAGCGAACCGCGATATTTTTATAACACCCTTTTTTTATTAACTGAACTCATTTATGATGCTTTCATAAGAGAAGAGGATTTGTGTATTCAACATCAAATATTTTAGTTTGAACAGAACAAGTTTGATTCCTCTACGAACATTCCCATAATTCAAATAATTAACGAAACTATAGTTCAATCCTTAAGATTTCAAATGATATGTAGCAATTGAAATTCGTTATTTGCAAGGAAATTGGTCGGTCTTGTAAATATTCTTAACAAATTTAAAACCAACATCATGAAAGCACATTTTTGGGTTGGAACTTTACACTCCGAGATAATGTATACGTTCCTCACCGCTGTAAGGTTTCCACTTTCAGCCTCAAATATAAATCCTTCTGACGACATCTATTGTTAGATTGACCATGGACGAAAAAATTTTAAATATGCGCTGATGTTTGACAGAAGCTAATAATAGAATACTAATAGCGACTAGGATGGCTTTAATCGCTAAAAAATACATTCCATTACTTTGTATTACGCAATATTTAGATATCCGGACTTTGGTTTTAATGTTTTTTTTTATATGTTTATATTCTTAAGTTTGACAATATGAATCAAATTAAGCAGAAGAAAAATGGTTATATTACATGAACCTCTTCATTACCATATGTACAACAGAAAGTCGCATTGACCCCAATCACTATATCATTCTCTTAAAAAAATCTCTCATAAAAAAAAATGCGATGCCCAGCGTTCAAAGCAATATAAATAATTCAGGAAATGAATTCGTTGATAACGAAACTGTCCTACTCGCTCTTTCGTACATAAACTCCATGTTTACCAATTATTCCTAATTCAGCCGATGTAAGTCGGCTAACAAAAAATGTTTCTTATTTGTTATTAAACAAATTTTTTAACAAGTCAGAACAAAAAATTAATTTCCAGTAAGACGTTTGTATTAGTCTACGCATAAATTACACACAAGGTTACCCATTATTGTGTGATTATGACATAGACATAGACGCCACACTAAGTCCCCCAACTCCATCAAATTAAATCCTTTATAAAACCAACATTTCATCCCAGTGTTTACGTATATAAGCGTCCGAATATATAAACGTGTCAGAACATAAATAGATAAAATGTCTAACTCGCCCTAGAATATTACATTGACGAAAATACTACGGTGCCTAATGTTTATTTCTGAATAGGACGAACGAAAGCACGAATTTAATATACTTCCGGTTTTCGGTAGTGGGCTTGAAAGCTAGGCTATATGCTTAACATTGACGATGAACGTATTGTTAAAATTTATAGAACGTCTTCACAGTCGTTGAAGATACATGCACATTATTCTCTTAGATAGTGGACATAAATCATGAGGAAATCAGTCCATAGTTAAGTAATTGTTATATCGAACAGGATTAATTAATACGCTGGTGTGCTTAATTTTAGTACATCGTTACAATGTTCTATCACCGTGTACACCTCTAACTTCACTTCAAAGAGTATACTTAAATATTATCTGATGGGCATTATGTGCCAACTTGATAAATTGGCGAAGAGGCTATATAATATAATATAATTTAAACATTCATCGCTTTGACGTATACGCGCGAGATTTTAGCAAAAATACAAAAATATTATTTGAATGAATAAATCAAATTTCACATTAAGATCGCTCCTAAGCATTTGAAGCAACATAGCGAAGTGGTACAACAGTAACAAACGATTTTTAAATTTGCTGCGTGGTGGGTTGCTTTGTATTGTCAATGGTATTTATTTGATTGGCCAAAATGTTATTTTGTAGATTAGTTTTGAGAAGATTAATGGTATAGTTACACAATCTTTTATAGCAGAAAAGTATCTAAAAACGTACAATGTAGGGCCTAAAGAATTGAAATAAATGCATCAGCATTTAGACATTACCACATCAATAAGAGAAAATATTAACAAAGAATGATTGTGGCATCTTAGAAGAAAATTCATTCATAATAAAAATACGTTCTTGAAATGCTTTGCTTAGATCCGCGTTAAAATACTTTTCTTAGCAGTGACAACATAAGTTCCAAGACTACTTAACTCAACTAGGAAGATAGCACATATAACATTTTAGGATAATAAAATATAAAGGATTATGCATTGTGAGGCACCCACTTTTCCAATTTCGTTTTCGAACAGTTTCTTAACATTGCTCCCCACCAATGGGAGTTAATAATGCTCATAGTTTTTACAGACGAGCCGTAAAGGAGAATAGGGTTTATAAATTGTACGATATTGCGGTAATCCAATGGGCTCATGCTATGTTGATGCCCTTACCGGCACATGGAAATCTTTCTTATTTAACGGGAGCGGAGATACTATTATTCTTCTATAAGTTTCTTTCTTGTTTAATAGAAGCGGAGATACTATTTTTCTTCTAAAAGTTTTTTAGAAGCATAAGTATTAGTGTTAATCTCCGTTTCGTTAGGGAAGGTAATTCCGTTAATGTTAACCTATCCTCACATGAAGGAGGATTACATTTGGATCCAATGCTAGATTACTTAATACACACAACAGAAATTTCTTTCGCATTAATTGAAGCATCTCTGGGCAACAACAGTAGCTAGGGGACCAAACAAACATGGCATATTCTAAACTTATTCCTATGTACACATCGTAGTTATACAAAGGCATCGTCAAACTCCTTAAAATATTTTTTAAGAAAACCTAACGCAGCTTTTGCTTTGCTAATAATGGATTGAAGATGCAGGCTAAATAGCATTTTGATTAAACGCTAGGCCTAGAATATTGATTGATGAGACGATCGCAAGCATCTGATCGTAAACGTAATAAGAAGAACTTTTTATAGCATTTCTAATGAAGTACAAACATTTATTATATTTAGATCCATTTTCTTCACAACATTTTACTAGTGAAAAAAAATCCGACTTAAATATGTCAAACTGTTTTAGATTATTGGGCGAATGAAAAGCTTTCATATCATCCGCATGCATAAGCATGTGACAACCATAAAAAGCATTAGGAAGGTCAGTTATTAACAGAATAAGGTTACAAGCCCAACCCCTTCATAAGGACATCTTGGAATCTAGGCTTCAATAATTTAAATAGCAACAGGTTATGATTGACTGTGTCAAATATTTTACTTAAATCCGTGTAAATCCGTGTAAATCAAAACTACTTGGTCAAGTACTACAAAATTCAAGAAATTCAGTAATGGTACTTTTGCTCCTAATAAAATCATACATTAGAAACTATTGACAATATTGCTTGTTTCAGCCCTTTCAAAAGTGACTGTCCAAAAAAATTGGGAAAATTGATAAGCTTAGTTATTTCTCTATTTGGTGCTCACGCTTTCTCTGACTCCGGTTTTGTAAAGTGGAAAAATGCAGCTTTTGCAAATTTGCAAATTTTCAAAAATATATCCGTGGAAATCGGTGAAAATCGATACAAGAAGTCTAGTACAATTGATTATAACGCATGAGGAATACCATCTGGTCCTGGCGAACATGACCATCGCAGACCTTGAAAGTCCATCAGCATCTCATTCTTGAAGAAAGCTATAAGTGGTAAGACGTCATAATATAAAAGGACTACGAACAAGTTTCCACCAGAAAGTTTTGTTGAAATTGTCAAATGTAAACCGTAATGTCCTAAGTTTTGACATCTGGTAAGAAGATAATCTTGAACTATTAGTGACTCCGTGTCAGAATCACATAAATTTTTTCGAACGAAAATGTCAAATTTTGTGCCAAATAAATGTCATTTGTAGAAAAATTGTACTTTTTCTACTTAATTTGGAGAATGGTGCTGCTAATTCTTTATGAATGATGAATGAAGAATGCGTCATGGTATCCAAAGCCCAAATAATCATGTGAAAGGGTTGGAGAGCCATTAACAGCTACGATGCAGCTGAATGTTCATGGTGACCGCATTTGGAGAGAGGGATCCGCAGTGCACCGTCTATTGTTGTTTGTAACCAAATGAAACTATTACTAAGCAGTGTTACCAACAATAGTTGATACAATTGCGACAAAAAATGGGCATGATAAGTCAAAAATAATGATATCGTGAGGTTTCAATATGTCGACTTCAAACCTAATTAGCAAAACTCATTCAGGAAACACGTGCAATTGTTAATTGTTATATTCTACTCCACCGGCTGCGTTCACCAGACATTGCCCTATCGCATTATCAGTTGTTCGAATCAATGGCACCTGGTCTATATGAGCTACGCTTTACATCATTTGAAGATACCAAAAATTGGGTAGATTCGTGAATAGACTCAACAAATGAAGAGTTCTTTCGTCGTGTGTCCGAATGCTGCCAGAAAGATGAGAAAAACTAATGGCTACCGATGGACACTACTTTAAATAAAACGTAATGTACCGTTCTTTCGCAATAAATTCCTAATTTTTGGTAGAAAAGGACGAAAATTTGTTTTCAGTCCTACTATTATTTGAACAGATGCATAGCACAGAGAATGTATGATTATTCAACAAATTTGACAAACAAATTTGACGGTCCATGCTGATCAGATGCGTCGAAATTGCTATATTGCATTTGTACGGATAAGATAGCTGTTTTCTTTTTGGAACCGAAACATTCATAAAACTATTTAAGGCTCCTTCTAAAGTTTAGTTATTTGTGGGTGTTTTAAGTATCTACTTTTTTGGCTCCTAACTCTTTTTAGTTCTTTCATAAGGCTGAAACAGTGGAGCTGTCTACGGTCATAGGGATCCAACAAAGTAAAATACGATTAAGCTTTTTGCAAAACATTTGATGCTCCATTCACTGCTTAAATAGTGTAAATGCTAATCCAACCCAACCAATCATTGTTTCCATATGTAGTAGTTCGTTTTTCCAAAGTCAACTTCCGAACACCTGGAATTTGTTCCAGCAATTACTTATGAGTGTAGATCAGGTTTAAGTCACGGTGCCTGATCTACGGATATATACATCACGGAGCTTTCTATTAATACCATGAATGTGTTGGTGTAATAGAATAATATAACATTAAAAGAGGCTGCGAATAAATAATTGGCGTTTTGACCCCAGCACATTAGCGTGTAACACTATGTCCTTTTCCTGCCTAATTGCTTTTCGCGGAAAGTACGACTTTTTCTGGACAACACCAAGACATTGGGTGGGCAATAACATTTTAAAAGATGCTATGTTCCTATCTTGAGCTACTCTCAACTTAAAGGTAGATATTTTATTGGATTTAAGATTAGAAATTTTCGTTCCCATATAAAATTTAATACCTCCAATCTCTGCGCACGGAACAAACCTTGAGATAAAAACCTTTTAGCGGTGGCACAGAAAATAGCTCACGTCTAATAATAAGATGAATGTGCCATAGCCCTAAATGTAGCAAAGCAAACCTGATTATTTGTTTGTTGTAATGTATCCAGAAAATGATATATTATGAGATGCAAAAATGGCAGAGGGGGTAGATCTTGTTGAGGCTTTTTTCATAGTGCCCTTTCCAGCCGCAGCAGCGAGATTGACCAATTTTTCCACCGTCTTCTAATTAGGTTAGGCCATTTAATACGATTAATCCCGAAAACGGGGCATGTACCTGCATCGAGGTTAGAACCGATCCCACCACACTAGAGGTTGCACGTGATGAACCGAATTACTTATTCAGAGAAATCAAACCAAATTTACAGTCGCCAGCAGCTTTTTAAAAACCATCGTCTTTCTTCCTGCAAGCAGGGCAGGACCAATGTAACCCTTTTGAAACACCTACGGAGGCATCGGCTGTGGCACCTGTGACAAATGCGCACCAGTAACCATAGCGGTTGCAAGAGTTTGATATTTTGTGAATGATGTGTTGTTATTAATTGTTGCTGTTGTTGCACTTGTATATACTTTACGTAATCATGATACTGCATTTAGTTATTGTTGTTTATTTATCCATATTGATTTTATTTATTATTTAATTTATATTTCAGTATACTTTTTATCAACCGCTATAACCTATATGTGTAGATCGTTTTATCACCACATTATACTAAAATTTGTCAGTAATGTTCAGTTTTCATTACTAAATCTTAAACATTATAGAGCATTGGAGCAGTGCGATCAACTTCTTGAAAGTGGGCTGAATTTGGAAAACGTTTAAGGGATGATGCAAGACTTTACACTTTTATGCTTTAGAAAGATTAATATCTTTGGCTTTTGGTTTTTTTGAGCACAAAATAAGATACCGCTAGTTGATTGACACAATTTGTATTGAGATTTTCTATCTGAAATAAAAAAGTTGTATATTAATTAGCGAGTAGAACAAATCTTATTTTTAAGAGGGATAGTGTTAAGCGGTTAGCAAGTTTTAGTTGGGAATCAATATTAAATAACCAAATGTTAAAAAAGTATACGCAATCAATAGAGAAAATATCGATTTAACTGGTTAAGGGTAGAAAACTACGCTAAAATTTTCAGAGAAGCAACGTTTCTTTGTTAGCATAATAGATGCGTCTAACTTTAAAGAATTTGGGAAAAAAATTGATTATGCAAAAAGAATTCTACCTCGAAAATTTGGAGCTCTTCCCGAAGCGCTCTGACGATATTACCTATGCCAAAAAACTCTATACTAATAGATGTATTTGGAGATTACTTAGGTTTATTCAAAGAAAATTTTCCTGTTAGTTATGAATGCGCTTTTTTTACGGTTCTTTAAGTTGGCAGATGTTCTGAGAAAGGTACTTCTAGGAAAAACATTGGAGGAAGAAGAAAGAGGAAAATACTTGAACGTGCATTTTTGGGGATTGCGCCATAATGGAAGGTAAAAATATATAAACTATGGTAAGAAAGCAAACACGTTAATAACGAATTCCAGAACTCCAAACGCATTTTCCTCCTAACAAAAATTTTGAATTTGGTCCTTAAAAAAACTCCACCAGTTTTCTTTCATTCTTTAATTCGAATATTTAACAATATCGTCATGATAATAATTTGCAGAGAACTGCACTAGAGATGTTTGATGTTTGAAGTTAATTTAAACATTACTTTAGAAAATATACTTCTCTTTGTCCCAAATTGAACATTTGAATTCCATTTAAATCAAACGGAATTTTTCAAAACTGCTCATATACTATACCAGCTGTAAACATATAGAGTAAATGACTTTTTATTCTATCAAACTTGCATTGGATAATTTATGGGCCGCAAAAACCTCTAAGTTAAAAATGTTCAAAGACAATACATGCGGTGTTGCTTTGTTGTAACATTTTTCCAAAATATTTTTTTAAGTTTTGCATGTATAGCCGAGTAGAGAAAGAATCGCGACTAACAATTCAATTATCGCGGGCTCAAATCTCAAGTGCGGTAGAGTTTTTAATACAAACGAGCCTTTAAGCTAAATTATCCGGCAGCTTTTAAATCCGCACTTTGTAAATCTATTGACAAAACGTGTAGACAATAAACAAATGAATACATTTTCCTTAGTTTTTAAATACACCATAACCAAAGAATGGTTTAAAAGGCTAAAAAAGGATTTGTTATAGCCTGCTGCAGTGGTTATTCCACTTAAAAGCACATTTTTGTGACCCGGCCACGTCGATCTTACAAAGTTTTTGGGAAATTTATAACTTGAGAATAAATCAATAAAAAAAAGGTAGTAATTACTCTTTAGTTTGATTGCAAAGAAAATGACTAAGTGGTTCAAAGTTATAACATGTGATATTGATGTTCTCATAGTTAAAGTGCAGCAGTATTAAATGAAAACCTAGACATAAATTTTAAAAACCATGGTTTTCTGTTATGAGTACTAATATGAATTTTGTCACGGCCAACCAAAAATATGGGAAATACGTCAGTGTAGTTGCATTAATGAAATACTAAATTCAACGAATCCTGATATGTTAAAATAAAAAGTTAACTTAAAAAAGACAACTTCAAACTAAACATTAAACAATGGTCTTGAAAAATGGAAAATTATCCTTTACAACGCATTCACTATCTGATATCGTTTTCAAACAATGTCATTTAGTGTATAGCAGTCAATTCTATTATAGATAAATTTCGTCTATTCCGCGTTGTTAATGTTGCGATACTTGAGAAAAGACTAGAAAATATGTCCTTGGTCTAATTTTCCGTATGAAGGTCTACGCTCAAAGCCTTTAAGCCTAACGGTTCAACTTAAAAAAACTACAAGAAAAAATGGAAAGTTCAAAGTTCAAAGCTGTTTTCAAAAATTTGAAATTTATTTAAAATATTTGTTCGAAACTCGTCACTGCCATCTCCTACCTTAAATTTTGAGAAACTAGTATTATTCATCATCATAATCACTTTTTTTTGGTTTTATCATAATTAATTTTTGGGTTCGGGTAACCAACCGTATTACGCATAAATAAGAGATACTTGAGTTTAACATTAGAGAATCAAAAGCATTAGGATTTTCAGGTGGGCAATAAAAACAATAATTTGCCCGCTTTAATTTTGTTAATGTAAGAAAATAAATACGTGAAATTAATAAGCGCAAGATAGTAAAATAAATGAATAACTTCTTTAGTGTAAGAGAACAAAACGAGTTCATGGGGATTTTTCAGCGAGATTCGAACACTTTATTCATTTTCACTTTATTTATTCATTTATTATGTAACTATAAAACCTTCATTTATTATGTAACTATAAGGCCTATTACCTAGTTACATAGATACATTTGCAAAAAGTAGCTATAAGTTAAGTGAGCATACAGGTCAGCTAGATGGCTTTTAATGTAATTATCTTGTTTCATTCCTACCAGCAACATGAGTTTAGTAGTAAGCCAATTTTCTTCTGAACGTATTCAAAGAATCGTCCAAGAGTTGCAGACTCAGTGGTGAGACATTCCATGTCTAGCAATACGAACAATAAAAGATTGCTCGGCTGATGAGTTCGAAAACGTGGTATTAATATGAAAGGGTTTGTATTCGATCTAGAAAACTGCAGTCGTTCAACTAAAAAGCTTGGCAAATAAGACCGCAATAAAATAAGAAACATGTATCATGAGGAGGAAATACGCAATGGTATGTTTAACTTTCAGAGGCGGGTATAGATTTACATTGTACAGTTTGGGGAGCGTGGGAAACATTTTAGCAGAGACATTGTCAATGTAGGAACCAAAGTAGAGTTTGTTATCAAGGGTTATCCTAAGACATTGAATTGAATCCACAAGATCCATGAAACGCCAACATATTCGTATAAGGAGATTGAACGACTCAGCATGGGAAGAATTGAAGAGTAGGGCTTTAGTCATTATTCCTAGGAATCATTTATTTATTTTTTTTTTTTATATCAAAAGTGGATTTAACTAACCATTACTATGCATACAGCTGAATTTTATGTTAATATCTTCATACAATTTATATAATAAACTTAGAATAACAGTTATTAAATAAAATTAAACCTAAAATAGCCAGTATTTTTACAAGCAATACGTATAGGGAATTACATGCTCCATTTTAAAAATTTGTGTACGAAAGTAACATCTACTAGTTATATACCGGATTCAAGAGTAGATAGTTCCATACGTTTTAAGCAGCTAACATCAAAAAGGCAAAACTACAGAGGATCCCAACCAAGCTCCCTAAATGCGAACAATAGGAATCGCTTTTGCACAGACTAAATCAACTTCATTAAATCAAATATGTGCAATTTGAACGATAAGCTAAGCCATTATTTCATCTCTATGTAAATTCTGCAAGCAAACAGGTGGACTAAGTGATTTTCAAAAGGTTTCTTTTGAAGACAGCTTTACATCATTAAGTGAGTTCTTCAAAGAACGAATCGAAACGGGAGCAGATGTGAAATCCGGCTTATATCGCAGATGTATAAAAAGCAGGCTGTTCCTCCATGGTACATAATGACCTTCCCATTGATTAGGCCTTATGCCTGATTGCGTTAGCTATTAATTAATCATATTAGTTACTGAAGTAAAATCAGCGATCACTCACCGCGTTATGTTGTTAGCAATTCGTGATGCACGAATGCAAAGAATTACACCACCTGATATCATAGTGGGCTCCAAACCTATTTTCGCATATTATATTTGTGCATGACCCCGCTTTCATTGTCCATTACCAATCTCTTAAAAAATTGGAGCTGCTACCGCGAAACTTTTCGCGGCGTTTTACTAAACATCTCATTTTTGTTCTTATTGGAATGAGTCAAAATTCGTTCTTTTCGCATGCAAATTTCGATTTTTCAGTTTCGCTTCACCTTTTTAACCGAGGATTAAAAGAATGCATCTAAAGTGGTTTTTCAATTTCGAGAATAGCCAGAAGCCATAGCTAAATCGGGCAAATAATATGGCTGCGGAATGGTATGAATTGGGCTTCTAGTGAAAAAGTCTCGAAGAATCAACGCAAAGTGAGAAAATGGATTATCACGATTTCTGTTATTCTGGCAAACAACAAAGGGCGCACAAACATAAGTTAACGTATGCATAAGCATTTCTTGTTGGAAGTTTTGCGTGGCGGAAAGAATTCATATTTAACGACACCTGGATAAACGAAGAAAATTTATAGGACTATTCTAGGTAATATCGCAGAAATGTCACAAGGGGCAAGCGAATGTCGAATACATTTTGTGGCTTCTAGAAGTCTAGTCGCAAACTTCTTAACAATCAAAAATTTGTGACCAACTATTAAGCAGGCCATGCAAAATTGTTCTTATTACAATATAGTATCGCATACAATACTTTAGAAAGACAACACTATTCAAAGAAAAAAAAATATGGCAGCTCTAATATGCGTTACTACGAGATTTTCTCGACATTATAGTCGTACTGACATTATCATATCAAGCGGCTTGCGTTAATGAAAACATCTCAAATGCGAACATTCATTATTGCACTTACTTACATAAGGGGAAAGACATCTTGGTGAAATTTAATAGCGTGGTTATGAGGGGTTTGTTATAGAGCAACTATCTTACCACACGTACGGTAATTCTTTCGGAACAACTGCTTGTAACATATTCTTCCGGACCTGCCTCAAGTATAATGGTCTTAATGTTAACGTTGCACGTCTAAACTGCCAGAGTGTTAGGCCTTCTAACGGGTCTACGACACTTGATGAGCTTGGTGACCTTCTTGAGGTATTTTTGTCATAACTGATATTTGATATTTTTGTCATAACTGAAACTTGACTAAAAGGCTATGTTTCTGACGCCGCTGCAGGTTTTTCAGGGTATAATTGGTCTAGAAATGAACGAGTACCGTCCAGAAGTGAGAGAGTTATCCTACATAGCTCGTCTAAACTGCACTATAGTGCAGTTCCACAATAATAAATTGCTGGTTGGTGTTGTCCATATGCCGAGAGGAGATATGTCCGCTTTCGAAAGATGAATAGTGACCTGCTTGCCATGCATGCCAATACTGTAATAACTGGAGATTTTGATTGTGATTAACGCATTGTCGATAACGCCTTTAACGTACGAGCCATCCGCTCCAGAAATTGTCTCCGTTGCAAGCATAATTGCTTACTGACGCATTTTAATATTCAGCAGCAATCCACTTCACTTAATGATTATTTTCTCATACTGAGAATTTCACTTATGCACAATATTGTCAAGCTGTTGCCCCTTGTTTCTTGCATCACGTGTTAACCTCATTATCGCTTTCTGTCAACGTCATTAGAGTTAGACACGAAATCTATTATAAAAACTTTAATAGGGCTAATATTAACGCCATCACTAGTTATTTACGACCAGGTAATTTTAGTGCAAAATATTTTCCAAGTTGCATAGACTTTCGAGTTCACTGTCTACCCAGTATATTGCACATCACTCTTAACTGGGCCCATTCACGTAATATCTCGTAGAAAAGATCCCTCTGAGACATTGCCTATAAACAATATCTTCGGTTCCTGGATGCTATTGAATGGCGAATGTATTGTAAGATAGGTAATATGGTGAAATATGTAATGAGAAAGAAAAGGAATGAAGCATATGCTAACTTCCTCAGAAATCTAAATCTAAGCAAATGTGACGCCTGCGTCATAATAAAGATGTATTGGATGGTAGTAATGATGACCCTAATGAGGTAGACGTAAACGCTATTAACGAGTTTGCCGTGCAATGTCAACTGAACGTCCGCGATTCGCCACCATTTTTCAATTATTCCAGAGATTTATCTTCCTCATTCTAGAATGTGGATTAAAATATTCTTTATAGCGCTGTTCGAAAAATAACGTGTACCTCGGTTGAGATTCCTGGAGTATCGGTCAAACTTGTTAAATTGACCGTACAGGTAATAAATATGGTACTAATGACCTTCAAATGTCCCCAGGAGTGAAAAATAGATCGAAGAAGACTCATTTCTAAACGGGGCTTTTGTTTGGCGCATAATAATCTTCGACCGATTAGCATCCTACCCTGCCGTTCCAAAATTACAAAGCGTACCAAGAAGGAACAACTTGATTCATTCTGGAATAATAGTAATGCCCTGCATGATGCCTGCTTTGGTTTTCGCTTCGAAACTTTTAATCTCCGTCAAGGAGGCCTTTAGGGATAACATCAATGTTCATAGGAGGTGTATTGTTTTCGCTCTCGATCTAAGAAAAGCATTTGATAGTGTGCCATACACTTATTAACAATTTGTATAATACTTTTAACTTTCCTCCAAATGCTTGCAAGTTTATGTGGTCGTATCAGTATCCTAAACAGTTTGATTCTATGAATGACTCTAACTCCTTCCTAACTGTAACTATGTCTGGTGTACCGCAAAGTTCCATTTTTGGCCTCCTATTGTTTACTCTCTTCCTAAATGGTCTTGAGAATTTAGTTGGTAACAGCCGCCCTCTTTTTATCTATGCAGATGACATCTTTCTACTTTAAAGAGAGAACGCAAATAATTTTCATTCGTTCGAAAACAATATCAACGAGTCTCTAGCAATTGTTAATTCCTGGATGATAGATACCATGCTTCGCATTAACTTCATTCAGACCAGAGCTTTATTCTTCAATTTTCCTCATTCTGGGTCATTCAATCTCCTTTTAAAAATATGTGAGCGTGCCATTGATCTTGTAGATTAAATTCAATGTGTTAGGATAACCCTTGTTAGCAAACTTAACTTTAGTCCCTACGTTGACAATGTCTCTGCTAAAGTTTTTCTTACGCTCCGCAAACTGCACAGTCTAAATCTATACGTGCCTCTAAAGATTAAATATAGCATTGCGCATTTCCTTCTCATGACGCATGTTAACTATTTTATTGTAGTCTATTCCGGGTGCCCAAGATATAGCTTAGGTAGGGTTTAAAGTATTGTTAACCGTATAACACGTTTTGTTTATAGCGTGAAGTTTAGAGACCATGTCTCTTCCTTCGCTCGTGCTTTCTTAAAATTCTCCTTTGTTATTATTATTTCTGCTGGAAGACTTACTCTTTACGCAATTGTTTAGATTTCCAAACATTCAGTGTCTTTGGTTTAAAATTGAGTATTCTCTTCGAAAGTTTTCATTTATAATAGCAATCATTTCGAATACATTTTTTGTAGTGTTATACTCTTGGGCTCGCGGATCGTATCAAAAGTGTACAGGTATTAATTAATTGACTGTCGACTAGAAGACTATTTGTGCAAGAAATTTATATTCTTGTGCCGTCAAACAAGTAAAGTTGCTTTTTGAAGATGAAAGAAGTCTTTTTTAAATATATTCTGTGGATATTTAATGCTTCTATAGATGTATAAAAGTAAAAGCGCAGGAAAACAAAATTATTTTTTCGGACAAAAGCATTAGTATACTTTCGAGTGGGTATAAAAACTGCAAAGAACATTTTCTACTTTACATATTTTTTTGGATAGAAAGGAAGAAGACAAAGATAATTTTTAGTGATAAGATAATGGAAAAGAGAGAATATACATATGTTAGTGAGTTAATCCCCGCAGGAAGTTCTTGTAAAAAGTCAACACATAAGTTAACAGTGATTTGTCAAAAATTGCGTACCCAGGGGAGAATATTTGCATATGTCTTTTTCAAATATATGTCTGTGCCTGAGTGACTTTCCAATTGAACAACAAAATTTCCCCCATATTCATATTATATTATTACTATCGTAAACGATGATTATTTTCTTTTCGGTGTGTAGAGTAGTGTTGTCTGTCTGCGTAGCCATACGTTCATATCTGATGGTTATGGGGGTTGTAAAATTATTCTAAAAAACACATTTCCCATTTGTTTGTTCCTTTTTGCCACAGATTTAATTTTTTTTTTTTTTTTTTTTTGATTCTTACAGAATCCTCAGAGCTGCCTGTTAATTTTATTTTTAATTTTATGGGGATATGTCTACCTTAAATGGGAACATTTTGCATTTCCGCTCCATCATTATGATAATGCTAGTCATTTGAGAATAATATTATCATTTAATTATTACAAATAAATTGTCAAACGAACATGAAACCATTTAAATTCCGACAAAGTGTTCAAATTTAAACTTGAAAGCACCTGTTTCGCTTAAAGTTCAAAATGATCGAAATATTTATGATATCTAGAACTATGAACTCAAATTGAATTCAGATGTCGAATTTTATTTCGATCTTCGTAATTGAGAATATTAACTTCGATTTGGCTTTCAACTCTTTCACTATCGCAGCCCTCCACTTGCATTTAATTTTCAGTTTTTACTGGTTGCGTTTTGGGTTCCTGTGTCATTAGCGGATGATAGAAAAAAGTAGCTAGAAGTGCCTTTATCAATACAAATATTGAATTCTAAATATGCATATCGCCTTTAAGTTTGTTTTTTCTTTTATTACGTATTTAATTTACAAGGTATCCAAGAAAAAAAGAAATAAATAAATGTTACTGTACGTTGAGAAAAGTAATAGAGGAAGGACAATATAACACTACCTATGTGACGTTTACATAAATAGAAAAAAAGTATATAAACTTAAAAAATTCATTAAAATAATTTGAGGAAGAAAGCTAAATTAATTTCTATATGGAATATCCACTATATAATGCCTTTTTAATTCTCTTATCATTTTGGATTCATCTGGAAGAGACATTCCGCGTTTATGCGATTAGATTAAGTTATTTGATATTGTATTTGTGTTGTATAAAATATGTTAATTAAACACCATGAGAACTTACGGTATTATCAGATTGAATAATAGAAGAAAGTTCGAAAGCGAAGAACCACAGATATGTGCAAGGGCAATTACCGTTCTCTTGTAAAAGTAAACGCATTCTTTTTTTCTGTTTGAGCCTACTTATCACCTTTTGATTTCTCCTATCTTAAATTACAGACAAAAAACCAAATAAATTTGCATAAGGGTATAGTTACTTGTGGTTATGGGAAGGAAATAACTTTTAAGCCAATTAACAAAAACATATAGTTTTGCGGTATTATTTGCTCATCTTGCGGTTAGATGCGTTAGGTGGCTTTTCATTGTTGTTCAATACTGATATGCTCATTTATTATTGAAGGATTTATCAAAAGGAAATAGTACGCGATGGTCAAAGTCTCCCCTTATATTTAGTTGGTCTGAATTATTACGGCTTTTTATCGGGAATTTAATACGGCACTGAATGTATTATCAGAGTTCATGCAGACATAAAAGTTTTTTCATATAAATTCATTCATACTATTTTGCATTTTATTTGTGATATGTTTGTATATGTAGAAAGATAATGTGGCTGTGAATCAAATTAACCGCAAAACTAGAGCAAAAACGCATTGGGCCGGCAGATTGAATTATCATAAGCCGGAAAACGTATAATTTCTGTGTATACTAGTAATGTCTTGATTTCCTTACTTAGTTTTTCTCAGAGTAACCAACACCGAAGACATTCCATCTAGTTACAAAAGCAATACACACAGAAAAAATTCAAACAAGCAAAATGCTTCTCGATTTACATTAACAGTTCTCATCACAACTTACCTTAGTTTATTATTAATAATATGAAACAAGATCAGCAACAGTCAAGTGGAATAAAAAACAAATTGATTAGACATATCAAACATATGGTTGTTTGTTACATTTAACTAGAGCCTCATTACTTATTACTAGTTCTCAACGCGATGGGCATTGAGACAGATAAGTATTGCTTTAGCAAAGTAATTATTAATTCATGTTCCTCAAATTGTATTCTCTATATTGGTCTACAATTTAGCGGCAGTGAACATAAACAGTCTAACAATTGCTATGAGCCGAGACCTTCTACAGGTTGAAGATATATTTTGCTTATCTGGGTGGTCAGTTCAAAATGCGTTACAATCGCCAACCTCGCACTTGAATAGACGATTTCTGAAAAGAGCATTATTACGTCGATTAACCCTGCAGTTTTGAATCTTCGCAAATGTAATTAGTTGCTAACATCTGCTAGCGTAGCTTGTTATCTGTTGCTTTCGGAAAGAGTCATTGCCATGCTCGACCAATGACTGGTAGCTAAGAATATATATGCCAAACATCAGTTTTGTACCTAAGCTTTTTTTCCCGTGGAGACTTTATATCTTAGACGCAAAACGGGCAGCCGAGTCCAGTTTGGCCAACCTAGTGCACCGATCTTTGTATACACACCACGATTCACTTACCATACGTTACGGTGAAATAAAACTTTTGCAATTTTGAAGCAGTTTCAGAAGTTCTAGCTAAATTACTAGCAGGTTTTATTTAGAATAATTAAATTTTTTTATCTTGCGTGTTATTTATATACATAAAAATTTGTTTGAAAACTTTAATATACCACATTTATTTTCGTATTAACACATGCTAAAACAAATAACGTATCCTCCTGTGAAGAATGTACAGAATAATTTTCAACATTCTCTCTTCTTTACCTCATATATAATAAGTATAAATCGTAAACAAAAATCAAATATATGAGGATACTCATAAATAAAGACACATAAATTTGTGTCGGCGGGGCCGAATTTTTTTATACAGAAGTTGAGAAGCTTTAGAATATTTAAGCGTTCTACCTTTCATGACATATTAGTAGTAAACAAAAACCCACAAACTTTTGCTTAGAGAATTAGGGCTGCCTCCAGATTACGCCTTAGTGTGGGTGTGCGTATTAACCACTTCCTATTTGCAATATGATCCAGCGTGCAATATTTTGCGACCAAGAGATGTTGGACAACACATGCTACACGCACACAGACACACAGACTTTGTTAAATCGATACAGAATTTCAAGCTGGTCGAGAGTATATACAGTTTATAAGATCTATGAAACTTTCTTTTTAGTACTGTAAGCATTATGAAAAATGAGTTTACTCCCACTCTTCAGCGGTAGTTATTAAAAGGAGGAAAACGAATCTCTTTGTCCCGAGCGGTTAACAAAAACGCTTTTACACCTTTTACACGTCTTACCGTTATTTATAAGTAAAATGTAATTAAGAATCGCCAAACTTTTTTATATCTCTCACTAAACGATGAGGGGTATATTTATTTTGTCAGAACGTTTGAAACGTGCAGAAATAAGCTTGAAAGAATTTAAGAAGTACATATATTTTTGATCAGCATCAAATTCTGAATCGATTTAAGCATGTCCGTCTGTCCGTCTGTGCAACCGTCTGTGGAATGTCTGTTGTAAGCATTCGCCTAGCCGAAAAAATGAAACCATCGTCTTTAAACTTCGTAGAAACATTGAAGGTTCTTGCAGGCAGGCTGGCATTGAAAATGGGCCAAATCGCTTGAAGGACACGCCTTAAGTGAGGACAACTGTGGTTTTTTGATCATTACTTATAAACTACAACATATAAATGTACAAAAACTTCACCGCATATTCTACGAGCGATGCGGTAGTATTGTACAAAAATGGAGAATATTGACTCCCTACCCAAGATTATAAAGTACCAAAATTTAATTTTTATTCAAAACATTTACAACGCGCAGAAGAAAGATTCAAAACCTCCATAAAGCATGTAAATGCTTTGCAAGTTTCAAATTCGGAATGCAGCTAGGCCTGTCCGTCTATTCGTCTGTCCATCTCCCCGTCTACCCTACTGTGTAGTATCTGCAATTATAATTTTCCTACAAATTTGCAAATGAATTTGGAAATGACCTAAACTCTTCATAGGACACACCTAGGCGACAAAAAGTTTTATTTTGAAAATAGAAAATATCACCCGAGCCCACTGCATATTAAAGAGCATGAAAATTAAATTCTTTTAATCTTTTCGGTTTGTTTAGGATAACGGTGATGCGTATAAAAGATTTGTTCATAACCGAATATAATTTTCTTACTTGTTTCTTAATTCATTTTTATAAGTTGAGACGTTAAAAACAAAGGGCTGTAAAGAAATTTCACTTTTATCTATTTTCTAAATTGTGGATAAATTTCTATTCAAAAAACAATTTTTTTAGATATTACTCAAGCACCCGTCTCCTAAGTTTAACCTCACAGAACAACTAAGAGTATTTCAATATCCACCTAATTTTTTTTAGATACAAATTTTTTGCAGTATACATATAGGAAAATCAATTGAGAATCTTAAGAGATGAAAACACTATACATTTTTCACATCAAAATTTAATTTTTATTCGTCTAATGCGGGTTTTGAATCTTGTAGAATTTGTAGAAAAAAACTCATTATTAGAAAAAGGGCTTAAAAGCCCTCTCCAGAACACTCCGAAACAATTTCCGGTATTGAATAAATCACTGGAAATCTAATGCCTTACATGTTGATTTCCAACTCCTCTAATAAACCGAAAGGTGTCTTTGGAAAATATTTAAAAGTATTTCTCAACAAAAACACGTTAGTGTAGCTTCATTAAGACAACCGTTACCTACATATCCCGCTGAGCACAAGTCGAAAGTCTGCTAAGAAATTTAAAGTTTTGGGGAAAATTTATAGTCTTGATTACGAATTCGCAAAACCTTCACTCTAAAACGCTTAATTCTGGGCAACAAAAGGAGCTATGTCAGCCATAAAATTTTCGATAAACGCGAACGCGGACCAATATTTCAATATGCAAGGCAGTTTTACAGAGAAAAATAAAGCATAATGAAGAATAATAAAGAAGAATGTATTGTAATAAGAAAGAAGTCTAACACATTTCAAAAGTGTGAGCACATTTTTCTCGAAATGTGATTTTTCGAAACAGCAAGCAGTGCAGTTTCAACCATTTTTATTTTATTCGTGCGAATTATTTACAATACCTTTAGAAAAGCAATCCAAAGAGAAGTACGTAGAATCGATAAGTTATTTTAAGCTTTTTTTTGTAATGAAAGAGTTCCCTGTTCTGCTAGAAAAAGCAAACTGTTTCATTCAAACATTCAATTACAATATCATACAAGAAAACCTTTTTTAACGCTGTTATGGTAGCCCAGTGTACTGATATATTCATCTTTCAAATCGAGCACCCAATTCTCAGTCCAAATACAATGTGTTGCTTTAAACATATATGAATGACTAATTAAATTATTAATGGAATTACTTCTATTATTACCATAACTGTAAAGTGAACTCCGCACATTACAGTCAAAAATACTATTATCATTTGGACATTGTCACCCTCGTCAACTAGCATCATGATATAATATTTTACCTAAACTTAATTCGGTTCTACTTCATCCTATTATCCATTGTTTATATTTACCAAATATCGCAATATAAAAACTAAACACATTATGAATTGGTAATAATTATTTGATGGAATTCCATTATAGCAGAAAGCAGCGCAGTGTATGCGCTCGCTTTAGAGTACTCAGTGATCTATTCAACTAATAAAACTTTTACAATAAAATGGAGTGTACTTTTCTTATAATCACACGTAACGCAGGTACGAGTGGTATTGATGAGATGACGCGTCTTTTTCGTCGCTATGAAATTATGTCTTCCTGTAGCTCTTAACTCTACGACGTATTAAAAATTTAGAGTAAACATTTAGCTCTTAAATACTTTATAATTTACAGTTGGTCAATTGTAGCAGTTGTAGGCCAGTAATATTTAACACTGAGTCCTTTTACATAACACTCAAGATGTCTGATTTTCATTAGTTGTGCGAATAAAACAGCTATCAAAACATTTTTTAAGAAAGTTTTTACTGCAATATGCATGCATATACTCACTCCGGCCTATATGTGTGCATGGGTTTACTTATTATTGCGTTAACGCAGTATATTTCGATGTCACCCGTTTAGTTGTCGTGCATGTTTACAATTCAAAAGCAAGAAACACAATAACAAGAATATGAAACCGTAACGAATTAAACACAGAGACACATTATTATAATAGCAGCAATAAAAGCTATTGGTGCGCTTATAAAGTGTTGTTTCCTTTCTTCTTTCTTGTGCATATAACAAATTATTCAAAACGCCGGCCGAATCTTCTGATTGGTTAACTTTTGCATTTGTTGCGACAACCTTTATTTCATTGAATGGTATTGATTGGTGGTTGCAAACAGCATATTCGCACACAGAATTACGACTCTTATTAGAACATGACAATTTAATTTTATAGAGTTGCTCTCGTAAGATGGTCCTTCAAAACGGTGTTTTATTGGGCTTTCTCATTTCCATTTACTTTATTAGCAAAACCTAAGCCGTGCACTCCGGTGAGAAGGTTATTAATATGAATCATAATTTTTCTTGTTACAAGGCTTCATTCCATTTCAAGCAGAAATATGATGGGTTATGGCTGGCTACGCTAAGGGTTGATTACTTCCATAAAAACAGCATGCTTTACTAAGAATAAAGAATAAACAACCTTTCCTCTCGGTTGGCTTGTATCTACACACCCTTTAAAGATGAACACAGAGCTACACATAGGGCGTCCAAACAGTCTCGAAAAAGGCGGCTCCGGAGGTCGCATACCACTGGGTTCTGATGGATGAGAAGAATCCCATCTATGGAAAGCCAACTATGGTAGGCTCTTCTTGCTTTTGAATGCCATGATGAGAAAAGAAGATTACTTGACGTGTGTGAGCGGATGGCAATCGCACTGTGAGAGGACAGCAAAAGATAAATGAACTCTCATCGTACCGCAATAGACGGAAGGACGACATTGGGATATAAATCATTACTTCACGCTATTTTCTATCAACCCCGGATGCTTTCGAAAGTATTTCCACAGATTTCCACAGGACATTTCATTATCAATTTGTGCGGATATGAAAGAGTATGTGAATTCTGCGACATTTCATTGCCCAAGATTGTACGGCACTCCTCAAAAGTGACCTCATGAGTTACTTAGGAATAAGGCCGACGACTCAAAAGTTTGGCGTATTGTGGATAATTCCCTGACCAAAGAGCTTCAAGAACTGCGATAGTTTGTGAGACAGCGTGAGAGGGGAGAAAAGCGGAAGTGGAAGCCAATAAAGTATTCCACTATCATCCCACAAACAAGGAGCGCACTAATTGCAACCAGCCTGCGCGAAGTAAAGCCAAGTGGTGTGACGAGTAAGTTAAGAATGTAGGCACCATAGCTGACAAATCGAATGACGCAAACCTGTAGCCTCTGAAGAAGGTTCCAAACTGCACTTCGAATGAAAAAAAAAGTACACAAGTATGTAATATATATATTTGGTTTTGAAGCGTTTCGAATTGTGCCGGACTACATGTTTAAGCCTCATGCCGTAGAATAAGTTACCTCGCTGGAATGCGAAGGGCTTCGAATAAGTGCAGTTAATATGTCACAAAATACGAGAACCCTCATTTTATGCACCTGATAAATTATATCCGCAGTTTATCAGAAGCTGCCCCAACGAACCAAACTATCGCTTTCAAACGTTACCAATATTACCATTGAACAAAACGCCATAAGGTATTATAACGTGGATTTTCAGCATAACGGACCTCAAGGTCTCCAAAGTCTACGCAGAAAACATTAACAGCGTCGAGCCGCAATGAAACAATTCATTACCGGTCCACTTTTCAAAAGCTCTCCCGGGATCTAATTTTATTATTTTTAAAAAATCATAAGTGATTCGTACTAAAAATCACCATTATACGAATGTATTTATTTATTTGCTTTCCATTCTTCGTATATTCACATATATGTAGCGACAACAGCAAGTTACTAACAAACATGTTTTAGCGCACGCAAGATTTGGTTTCAGGTTCTTTTTTTCAATCTTATCTGCTTGTAAATATATACATATATGTAAAAGAGACTGCTGTTGACGAATGGCACAACAACAATTATTATTATTATTCCAATACATAAACAAGCGCATATATTAATTCAAGTACATATTAACATTTATACACGCATATAATAAGAATCTGTACGTAAAGAGAAGAGATTCCTTGCAGGGGGTTCGCCTGCTATGACTCGTTCGTTGGTTGGTTGATTATTCGGTTAGTTTATAACATAGCCAGTACACAGTAAAGTTTTGTTGGCACACAAATGCGGTTGGGCGGTGGTTAGTTATCGTTATTGGAATAAATGCCCCTATCTTCACATTAGTAGCAGCAGCTGGCAGAATCTCATCCCTTCTGCAACTATAATCTTAAGTATACATAGGATATTTCAGTCACTTACCGTCTCAGCTTCCACAGTTAAGTAGAAGAAATGCAAAGCATAGTAACACCGTCGATTTATATGTGAATGCCATATCCGTGAGGAGAAGGTCTGACTTAGCGCTTTAACAGTAACCGCAATCAAACATATACCGGCAAACATAAACGTGGAAAGCATAATCGGTGTAATTCTTACAGCATTAAGAACACAATTGAAAACTTACTGCATGAAACTGTAGTTAAATATTATACGATTTGGCAAAGTTTTTGGTTTTTCGATAATGTCATCGCTCGATTCACAAATCTATGAATTCTTTCGCTCTTGTCAAAACCGTGAAAACTGCATTATAATTTTCAAACTGAAAAACGAAGTAAATGAAAGTGTTAACTACTATAATTCTTAAAAACAGGGCTTCCGCCGTTAATATTTTTAAGCTATTTAGACGCAAAATGTGGCGCTGTACATATATATGTGTATATATATGTATACATATTTACACAAACACACATACGCGTATTGTGCGTCTATATGCATGTATATATATATCTACTGTCTTTTTCTTCGTCGGTTATCTAAATAGATAACTTCGGTAATTTCATTTGGTTTGACTATTCGTTGCCTCGTCCTGATTTGACACATATTGCGCAGCAAATGTGACAGCGTGAAATTTAAAGCAACCGGCTATATTCTCTAGTTAACGTCAAAAAAAATAAAAAAAATTTTCGAAAAACGTTTTGTTAAAAATGGAGATCACGCAAAAATACGTGGAATTCAATGTTTTTGTGACCACTGTCTAATTAGAAAATAACATTGGCGTTTACCATGGACAGACAATTTAAAATAGCGGTTTGAGCATCATCGGCAAAGATTTCAATATTCTACACGGTTGGAATACAATCCCCGTCGGAGTGAACGCGAAGCGATGGTCCTTTTATAATAAATACATTTAAAATTCAAAGCAAATAGATAACTAAAATGTTAAAGTGCAATAATGGTAGCTCCTGACATTCATCAATATGATAAACAATCCTAATATATGGAAATCAAAATAAGGACAACAAGAAAAAAGGATTTAATTGAATGAAGCTGCAGATATATATTTCAAAATTATTTGCCAGGAATAGTCATAGTTCCATCTTTGCGACACGACAATGGATTTATCAACTGCATATCGCTACAATCAAAACATGATGGAATACTATACATGTAAAGCGTTTTATCTTTTTCTATTTTTATTAATATTTTTGCTTAATGTAAAACGGGAAAGAAGAACGAACACTAATTCCTTGACCGTAACAATAAGCAGAACTTAAATATCAGCTTGATCGTAATACTTTTCAAGAGTATTATTACACTACAAAAGTTTAGCACAATCTTAATTTAGTATGCTAAGCACAAACGATCTTTAAAAATTTTTCAACAAGTGTGCAGATGGTTCGGTAGAGAAGAATATACCGTGACAGAAAAAATGAAAAAAAATCTAATTTAAGCTATCAGTTCTGTTAATCTCTTAGAGATTTGACGGTACCGAGTTTTTTAGCAAGGCCATTTCTGACAGAGCTTCGTTGCTAATAGGTCAGCTATTTCGGAAACTGTTTGAATTGGGACGCTGCCAATCAGTGTAGCGTTTAATACTGTTACAACCTCTACGTACTCGTTATAATAATTGGCTTAATGACATATCTCGCATGAATCGCGAATAAAATAAATAATGTTTGTGGACTTAATTGGATTACGCGAAAGCCGAAGGTGATCTGCTGATAAAAACCAATTTATTGAGATAATTTTATTTTTTTGTATTTATAAAACTTGCTTTGAGCTACACAAAATTTCAATGTTGCAGTGTTGTTTTGTTCTTAACAATATCATATTCTTTCATTAGCTAAAGATTTCTTTCAATCTTTAATATGAAGTGAGAAGAAGTGGTTGATTCAGCGGTTCAGTATTGTTGAAACCAATCTGTTGTGTCCATCACATGTTTTAGCATTTTCGAATGTTTGTAAGGCCTTTAAACAAGCATCGGAAAACCTATAAATTGCATGCAGCGTTTATAATACATGGATATGCGTTGATAGCAAAGTCAATTTACCATGTCTATTTAGCTGTCTGCTTGCTTTCTGCCTGCTTAAATCATGACTAGAAGCCCGAAAGTTTATTTGTAAGAAAAAATTTGATTTTAAAATGCTTATCACATTTTTTAGGGCAGTTTTAAGGCACTTTAATAGGCTCGGAACTGGAAAATAAAAAATACTAGGCAACCTTTTGCAATCTTTTAATTTGAATGTTCTAAAGCAGGATATTCGTATGTGGCTTTTGAACGGTACAATTGTTTTCAAAATCCTGTCTAATTTCATTTAAAACGAAACTTGAAATATATACGAATCATTATATATTTGATAAGGGAAAGACGTATTCCGAGCAATTAAACAAATTGGAAGTAAGTTTTGTCCAACATAAATCATAACGGAATATGGCCATTTTAGATACTCTCTAATGGTACATTTTAGATACGCTCCAATTTTGTTCTTCAAAATATTGCACACCATGAAATTTCTACAGGCCTCGATGAATCGTTTAAGAAATCTAATAATTATTATTGTGGATCACAAAACTTGCAATAGGCAATTTTCCTTACACGGATCAGCCATATGTAAATTGCACTTTATATATTGGGCGTGATCATCTATCAAAGAAATGTCGATGACTTTTCTCTACTTCCTGGTTTGTTATTTCACAGCGTGTTTGAGTAGTTTACAAAAGCTACTTATATGGGCTAGAAAAGTATTTTACATCTAAAATCGTACATAGTGTAATTATGCTATTTAGAAGCGGACATGGTACATGTTCTGTGGAAACATATCATACTTTTTCTGAGTCAGATATTGCGGCATTTATTAGTACATATAGCTTTTTAATTTTAATGGCAATACTTTTCATCTTACAACATACTTGAGGACAATGAAAACCGTTTTCTTATGCTTGCTGTACCTAATACGTTCCTTTGGTGCTGTCACAAATTTGGTAACTCTCGTTTAGATGGATTTGTTCCCAGGATACTTGCAAATTTCGTTAGACATGTGCAGAACGCTTCCGTAACGAAGTACGAATTGATCGTTCTCACCTAAATACTCTCCTTGTCTCTACGCTAATGCCGTGTGGTATCCCTACTATTTTGTGCATCCATTACCAGTGAAATCTGGCAAAGTTTCATTAATCGACTACCAATTTAATTTGTATTTTCTATTATTTATCGTATTTTTAAGTAGGCTGATTTTTTGCGATATTCTACCTTGCCTTTTACTGACTTTTTTATCTCATTCTTTTTATTGTATTGTGTTAGTAGCAAAGTATTGAACAAGTTTGTTTGACTGCTCCGTTCTCCAAATGTAGATATTTAAAATTAGTTTGCTAGTAGTATTTAATTGTCCAATATTTCTTAAATATTTTATTAATAAAAAATTATAAATTAAAAATAAAATAATTTTATTTGTATTTTTTGTATTTTGAAGTATCATATAGTGGTGGTTAAAAATTTCACCTTGTTATGACCACATACTTACGAAGTAAAGTAGCTTCAGTCACGCTACTTTCACTATTTAGAAAATTCGTGTGCCGATTAAACTTTGAGGACATCAACATGCCATGAAGTTAGTCCTTTGCATGAAAATTTGAGCACATGAAAGTTGCTTTCCAAGTGAAGACCACATTTATTCACAGTGGCACCAAAAGACGTTGCTGAATATGGGCGCTACGCGAGTTTAAATTGTTGCAGTGTTGGGCTGCTAGAATTATTCTTGAAGAAAGTTATGTGTACAATTAATATATTGAAGCCATCTTATAAAAATTAAAAAAGCTATCGTTGCGCCACAGTCGAATAACATGGTTTCGATAAGAAGATGGTTAAAGTTTCAAGGTTTAATTTTGAGCAAATTTGCGATCTTATTTTTTGTTTGACTTAAAAGTTGATAAATCAGCTGTGGTGGGAAAGACCGTTACTGATAGGCTGTTCCAAAGGTTGGCGGTGGGATTAAAGACGGGCCGCGGTAGAATGTAATACGATACACAGATAATTCCAGGATGAGTGGGTGGGAAGACTGCGAAAGCCTTGTGATTCTCTTAAACGACTTAATTGGCGCATCTCTTTTATCGGTGTAGAATACTTGCTCGGGATGTAGCTACACGTAAGTACTACACAGTTCACATTACCGATGCTCGATGGTATCGAGAGTTTTTAACACACTTGTCGCCCATGAACGAGCGAGTTATGCACAAGTTTTAGCGAAATATACGCGGTGTAAATCGCACCGATACCGGATCCAGCGAAGTATTTTTTGCACAGCTTTAAAAACCTAGCCTTTGCTTGCGTCTTTCGACACATCGAATATATGTTCTATTCAACGAGTATCATTTTGTATCGTCATGCCTAGTAAATCAAGGGTTGTCGATTGTTCTACGTTGACATCACCAAAGGCGAGCGATTGTTCGTCACTTTCTCTAAACGTTAAGAGACTGCACTGTGGTTTGGTAGTTAACTGAAGTTTATTAACTTGACCATACTCTGTTATTTTTATGATGTCACGATTTAATGTGTCATTTTTTATGCAACGTGTGCTGTGCATTTCTGTGCTTGCCTTGGTAAAAGATAACGAGTGATATATGGTGCTGTTACCTGTGAATGAATAAATAGGGTTTTCTGAGAAGGAGAAAAAACACTCTGTCAAACGGCTTTGACATATCCAGCATAACGACTTTCCTTTCGCCGAAACGACCTTGATGTTGGTTTCACCTTGCGGCGAGGAAGGACATTATATCCCGATTTGACAATGCCCTATCCCGAATTTTGCAAATGCCCTATTGTCGATCGAAAATTCGATCATTGGATTTTAGGTATCTCACCAGGCGGTAATTGTACATGGTGTCCATTGTTTTACCTATTATAGAAGGGATTACAATTGTGTGCATTTGTGAGGTTACTATTTTTAGGTACGGGTTGTACATTGGCAATCTTTCCGCAAGTTAAGAAAATACTAATATGATAAATAAAAAGATTGCGTAATGACCTGGCAAGTGTCACAGCAAACCTCTTTCAGACTATTGCTACAATGCTATCTGGCCACGGAGTTTTCCCAATATTAAGACTGGCAGAGACCTATTCGATTGTTCGCAAAAATGAGGTAGATATCGGGCATGTTAGTCCTTCGAGCTGAGTAGTGGTTGATCGCATGTGATAAATGGAAATTTGAAGCAAACTTTTCAGCCAGCATATTAGCCTTATCAACAGGGTCGGATATTATTTGATCGTTGTTGAGAAGATTTGGCAACAAACTCCTGCTGCTTTTCGGTGTGGCAACAACTAGGCTACGTAGTCTCTGCTCGTGTAAAGTTTTTCGCGCCGTATTACTCGGTCGCCTATATTCCTTGATTGTTTGCGGAACAGATCAGTTTTTTCGTTTGACTTAAGACGCCTCACCTTAAATTCTTTCTCTCTGGACCTGACTACCTCTCTGCAAATCTTCAAAACAACATTTGTCTTTTATTTTAACCGAAGGTTTTTTGAATGAAATGTAAGTTCTTACTCCACCTTTGATGATGTTCTGCATCATTTCTGCAGCGGCATGGACATTATTATTTAGTTTCCAATTCAAATGCCTGAAAAAGTTGTTGAGTTCTTCCCATTATGCGTTATCGTATGCGATAAAATCACATTTCGGGTCGGAGGAGGAAATGTGGTGGCGGATAGTATATGAAAAGGATGCAAAAACAGTACCGAGTTACTGGGGAGGAAGCCAAAGAACTTAATTTCGCATTATGGCTCTTCTGCAAAGAGCGTTAAGCAGGTCTCAATTGCCAAACCTCTGCGTTGCGCCCCTCCGCAGTTATGCGGGTCGAATGGTGCAGCCAGTTTGTGTTATGGTCGTTGAAATAGCTGTCAAGATTATTATTAATAATGGAGAACATTATGTGGTGAAGCCGTTAGAGAAAACCACTCTATTCGCGTTTGAGCTTCCGAACGAATCCAAAACGGAATGTGTGCGCTCGAATAAGGAATTTCAACCGATGGAGAAGTAAATGATAAAAAGAAGTGATAAATGCTAAACTTACTCACCATGATCCTAATCAAATTGGAAGGCTTACTCTATAAAGTAGTATAGCATGTAGCTATGGATGGCTGCCATATCGGTGAATGTTATACGTTTACCGAGCTCTCACTAGGTGTTTTTGCGTCCTAACCATGCCAGCTAAGAAGTATGGGTGAAACTAGATAGCTATTTTTATTACTGTTGTGGCGGGAATGTGAAACGGTTGCGTAGCTGCATACAATATTCTAATTATTATATATTCTATTCCTGGCACTTTGTGGTTTCTGCGATTGTTGTTGTTGATGCTACTGCTATTGTTGGTATTATGATTTTTGACTGCGTTTGTTGTGTTGTTTCGTTTCTGTTGCTATTATAGCTGTTATTATTTTTGTTGGTGCTATTGTTTTGTTTTGCTCCTGGCTTTGCACCTGTTAATGTTGCTGCGTTTTATTATTGCTATTCTTGTTGTTGTTCGTAATTGCTGCTAGGGTTGCTGACATTGTTATTACAGCTGTTCCCGTTAATTCTGACGACATCATTGTTGTTGCTGCCGTCGTTGCTGTTGTTATTGCTGTTGTTCTTTTTTTATTACTTCCGTTTGGGCTATTATTGTTGTTTTTATTGTTTCAGATATTACTGTCGCAAAATACAATCAAGCAGAAGTGAAAACTATTCGACTTCACTAACGGTTTATAAACAATAATTTGCGAAGTTTGGAACAGAGTCCTGATTTAAAGGCCTCGAACTCTTCTACCGACTTGGGAAGGTGGTCAAAACTACTATTTTCGTTTCCAATTGAGTTTTGCATTTGCCAATTTATACACCGTGTTACAAATATATTTAAAAGGGTTTTACGACTATGTCCTGCATATCTACTTTTAAATCATTATATTAGCATAAGCTTATCTATATATAATTAAAGTTGAATATTTTCTCCGTACATTTTTTATATCGATAACTTTTTTCTTACGTAAAAGACAATAATTACGACCTTTACTCATCAATGAAAGATCCTAAAGTTTTACCTTGTATATACAATCTAATATTTTTTACATGCTACGCCAGTTGTGGTACAAGAGCACAGCTGAAGAATTTGTGCGGATGTATCCAACATCCAGAAGAAGTTGCGATAGACTCATCTTTTATTATGCCGATCGATTCAGAACCACTTTCTGAACCTGTTTTAGAATCATTTTCTGAATCGATCTTTCCTTGTCTGTCTGTCCTATTTTCTTGTTTTCATTTTATAGGCCGACATTTTTGAGATATTTGAAATTTGACTCAGTGACGCGGTTTGGTCCAAAGCCGAACGCTATTGCAAACGGTTCGGATTGTGCCGCTTTTTCGAACACCTAGCATATCGAACATATAACTTTTTATTTTGAAACGTCGATATATGGCTAACTGTATGCTGATGTAGTGTATTTAATGGTGGGTCTTGCTCTACTATAGTTTTCTTCTTTTTTTTTTGTAATAAATATATTTCAAAGAAAGTGAAATTATTTCTTAGTGCTAAATGAAACTATTGTTCTCAGCCTTTTTAGCATTTCTGCCCGATTTCCTAAAATTGTAACAAATATACTATACACTATAACGTGGTCTTTGTATTAATTTTTCTAATATCGCAATATATTAAGGCTTCTAAGCTTAAGACTTAAGTTTAAATATGTATGATATAACTTTGCTTTGAAATGGTTAAGGCGGCGTGTTTCGCTTATAAAATTCAAAGAGTCTTACTTTAACAGTTTTATTAATTTGTCTTTGGTGCGATACTGCTTGTGCCCTCATGTCTCAAATTCGTTTGAATATTGTAGCAGCACCTAGTCAATCTCAATCTTTTTTAAATTATTGCAGACCCTCTGTGCTACTATCAGCTTGTGGTAAATTTTCACTAATCGCTGTAATGTAAAAATATAATTTACTTACAGATGTGTATGCGTTTATTGAGTGTCCATGACGACAGTATGCTACTGCTCATTAAATAAAATCAAAATAAGCTGTCAAGCGTTGCAAGAATCACACATCCTGCTAAAATTTTAATGATGAACATGCTTTCCACATCATTTAGAAAGCTTGCACTTAGTCGGGAATATAAAGTAGACATAATGGGGGACTAAACATTAAAAAACTTAACAACAGATAAGTAAAAAAATTATATACGTGTTTGGCCGCGTGTGCAATACATTTTTTCCATCTTACTTACAATTCCTGCGCAGGTGAGGGTTTAAACAGGTGCGTACAATATCAAATTAACAGGATTCACCTTGGTGTAATTAAAAAATTGCATCAGCAATAACGTTTACATTCGGTGCGACTTAAATGTTTTATACGCAAAAACGTAATATTTAAAAACTAATAGCTTCCAAAATTTTATGGTGCGAGTTTAACATTCGAATTTCTATAGTGCTAGTGCTAGTAAGCTGAACATTTATCACATAGTTGAGAAGATATTTCCACAATAAATGTAAAAATTAAAGAAAAAATTGTTTTTATTTAACTTATAAAATGGAAAGTTAGAAAGCGAATATTATTATGTGATGCAATAAGTGTGTATATGTTATAACTTTCATGATATGTAATATGATTTAAAAAATATATAATCTAACTGTGAGCAAGCACCAATCTACCAATAGCAAGAGGCGTTGGCCCTTTTTAGTAAGACGATTAACCCTTGGTAAAACGATGGCATATAAAATGGTTTGGATGTCTAGCCTATTTACCAAACCCAAATTGGCCTCATTCTCCTTTGTTCCAATTGTAGAGACTTTTATATTGGAAGCTATTTATGGCCAAAAAGAAGATTACGGTTAGAGTATATGAGTATTTTTCAGATCATCTGGTATGCCATTTAAAGGATTGAATTACTTATGGGTAAGCCGTCGGTAAAATTTTTTTTACTTTAGAAATACAAAGAAAAGCAGATCATAGAAATCCACAGAACTAGCAGTCTTTCTTTATTTATCAATACTTTTCCTGCAACAAAGACATTCCATTTGGAACTGTCCGTTGAGCGCCCACACAAAAGGATACCATGACGACCGCTCTTTAGTTGTATTACCGCTTAGTGTGAATTCACCTGTGTAGTGTTTTTACTTCACTTTTACAACTTTTTCACATCTTTTATGCGTTCACAGTGGTAGAGAATGGCGCCATTACGAAGTGTGAGGAAAATTAAACAACAGTTACAAAAATCATATGGTAGCTTTGGTGTTCGTTGAGTAAAGTTATTGCTATTATTACTTCCTATTTTTAACAATAAGCAAATAAAAGAAAGTTTTAGTAACTTTTTGATATTTACCACAATCATTAAATCTCAAACATGTTCGAATATATATGCATGCATGGTAGATAAAACATTCCAAACACAGTTTGCTTCAACTTCATAGAGTTTACGGTTCTTATTTGCCAGGAAACCTAAATAGTAATTTCTCGTAGAACTTACAAGATTGTGCGAGCATTGTCAAATACTAGGATCCTTATCAGCATTTCTGAATTTTTTTGTAACCACACACAAATGTGTGCATAGGACAATTTTTCGGTAGCTGATAACTTCAATAACAAACTAAGTTGTACTATAGATTGGCTTGACAGTCAGATTTCTACGCCCTTACGTCGTTCCGTGGTTTCTAATTAATCGCTTTAGGTATGCTCTGTCTGTGCTCTCAAAAATCTCGCATTTTATATGAAAGTTGTAAAATTGGATTTTTACTCTTCGACAGTATTTGTCGTTTGCATTGCTCTCATACATTTTAAATGATACACCATACAGCAATATTTTTGTGGATTTTTTTATTCTAATGGCTTATTTAATAAATAAATAGATACTCTCCTACGACTAAACGACTCCAGTGTTTTGTTTTATGTAATATATGTCATTATTTTTATATTTTGTCGGTTTTTTGGCTGTTTTGATATGTTCCTCCCATACAGTGCAGACAATATTGAGTCTATGGATGAATCCACAATTTCTTTCTTTTATTGTCTTTTCGTTATTTAAAGTCTCAACAAGTTTTGAAAGCAGCAAGATGATCACTTTTAGTTATTTGGATGATTTGCTCAAAATTTCTGTCAACACGTTTCACCAATTTCATTGTCTCCGTACCCCCACCTGCAGCAATCTTTTCATGTTCTAAATTATCGAGCCCTTGGACAATTTCTTCATTCACATATACTTTTTTGTTTGTTTATAAAATATATGCCACTACATATAATTGGTTGCTAATTTAAGCAAGTAATCCATTGAAGCAAAATGAAAATGTTCTGCACGCAGAGGTATGGTGTCTTGTAATCAGTAAACATTAGAAATTATCAATCTTGCATGGCTTTATATTGAACGACTTCAAGACCATTACTTTCCATTTCTACGTTCCATTCTCATGTCTGAGCAGAAGTATAAAATTGTTTCGCTTTTTTAATGTTCACCTCAACACTTGTTGAAAAATGTTATTTTTATATTTATAACCAATATCCAAGTGATGTGTATTTCTCAATAAATAAGCCACTACTTATCTCACTAAGTGCCAAATAAAATTTAAATTCTAAAAACGTTAGAATTAATTGCAAAATCTGAAACGGAATGTGTTTTTTACCATAAGACGATTTACCTAATGATTGCTAATAAATTTAACGTATAGAATAGAAAGATTTTACATTATCACAAACTTTCCCAGGGTGTGTTCTGAAATGGCCTATCATCCAATTCATTATGGAAACAATCGTTGATTGTAGCGACCATTTCATGTCAGTGATATATGTTTATTTGTATTTCGTGTTATTATTCTTGCATAATAAATTGGTGTTTTTTTTTTCATTATCCGTTACGGAGCTGTCGAAGAGTTAACTATAGTCGCGAGATGCTGCTGACACAGAGTACGATTTACTTCAATAAGTACGAGGAAGATACGGATATAATAAGCCTGTATAAATTTTCAGCTGGAATTGTTCACTACTTATTGTGTTGATGACACAGAATGATGACACAGAACCAACTAAACTTGTAGGACTACATTGTAAACCTAATAAACTTTGTACCTTTTACTTTGTAGATTTTTATACACATATCGTTTGTTAAACTATAACAATTATTTAACAATCAATGCTGTTCATTTGATTGTAGTTTTGATTGCCAATACCACAGCCATTCTCTGAAGGCATTTGCAAGTCCAAGGGCTTTCTTGCATGCAGTGTAATTGGTACAAGGTTGAATAAAAAAAAATTATTTAGTCTGCACTCCTACATTTAGCGAATGACGCACGCACGACCTTTTAAAAGTATTCATTTTTGTTTGATTGGTTTCTAAATTAGAAAAGTTAATTTCTCCACTGGAAAATTTGTAAACAAAAAAAGGCTAGACTAACTTATCAAAAATATTCGGTTGAAAAAAATTGAAAGTTATGTGAGGTATGTTGAGTGTTATTTTGAAAACTTGGACTTCGAGATAAGCGCGTTTAAAGTTTTTAGGTTTTCTATAGACGTTTCTCTACAACAACAAATTTTCTTCTTACTTTTTTTCCATTAGTCTGCGGTTTTAGGATTATAAAAGTGTCCTTCAAAATTCAATTATTTATTGCCCCTTATTTTATTTCCTCGACGGTTTATTGCTCAAAAGTACTTCTTTTGCTGCATCTGTTAAAGACAAATCGTACTATCGACGCTATACGTATATCGAAAATGTATAACTCAGCACCATCAACACCAAAAACTTCATACCAAAGTGTTCATTTTTTACGAAAAGCACTAAAAGATTTCGCATTGTTTTTAGCTTTATATTCATACAATGGTCACCCGGGTGAAGCTACACAAGCATATTTTTTTTGGAAATGTCTTTAAATAAAAGTATCTGTTTTTGGAATACAAGAGCTAAAAATGAAGAAGTCAGATCTGTAACTTCCGCAAAAGACACCGTCAATGCTTTCTTAGGGTTTCGGAAAAAAAGTGTGAAATTTGAAGAAAAACATTTCGGTTATTCAATAAAATTTTTTTCACATACTCTAAGAGGTTCGAAGCATGCCTGTAGCAAAAATTTTTTTGCACTGAAAAATCCTTACATGAACCTCCTTTATGTCGTAGTCGATATAGAAGTTAACAATAAACGTCATTTTGATTTAACTTTTTAGTTTATGCAAATTAAAAAAAATTTGTATATATACATGCACAAATGTACATGTTCTTGGTGAGAGTTAAATTCTGATTGGATCGCTGTCGGTTTGCATCTATGTGCGTGCCGACTGTTGCTGAAAAGTTTACTGTCGAAAATTTAAAAATAGGAAGTTCAAATTTGGAAAGTTTTTATCTGAAGATTGTATATAAAAATGGGCCTGGTCTACTCACAAACAGTCCTTAGAAAATATTAATCTGAGAGCTGATATGAGTGCATTGAGTGAATTGTAAATATTTCGGGTGTGAGTAGACTCGTATAATACAAAGTTCAAAGTTGATTTTAATATAAGAAGAGTGAGAGAGAATACCATAATACTACACACTTGCTTCATTCTACATCATTATAAATCCAAAAATAAGGACTGTTTGAATTCATACAATGTGTATAGTGTTCATAGCAAAGAAAAATCTATTAATAAAAACTTCCGATGAAATTTAACCATCACAGCTTGGCTTGTAAAATGGAGTATTGAGGCTGACAAAAAGTTAATTTATAGTCTGTTGAGTGAAAATTTATTATAAACTTTTTACTTACCAGTGTCAGAGAAAGGAATTTTATGATCTTAAAATATTAAATGAAGGGACAAAGCAAGCGGTTTTTTTCGAGTAAAAAAGATGCCTTGCGCCTTACCAGCATTTGACTTTATATTCCATTTGTTCAAGTAATTATATATTATACTAATGACAATTCGCAACTTGCTAACTATATACTGATATAATCGGCGTATAAAGCAATGGGACAGTCATAAAATTTTTCGAAGTCGGAACAGAAACCCGAATACAAAATTGGACCCAGAGCCGATCCTTACGAAACACCTGCAGGAATAGGTAGACAAAAATATCTGTCAGACAAAATTCTTCGGAGTAATATAACTTCAAAAAGCAGAATACCAAGAAATACCCTACTAAAATTCAGACCATTATGCAAATTGGAGCCACAGACTTTTTCAACGTCAAAAAAGGTTAAGCCAGTGGATTTCTTAGCTTCAAATTTGATTTAACATGGCGGCATATGCGCGCTATCTGGTGTAAAGTATTATGCTGACTTCTAAAACCAAAGTGTTCATTTGGAATAACATTGTTCTCAAAAATTGTTTTTACTAATTTGCTTTTAATAACTCTTTCAAAGATTTTGCTTAGAGAATTTAAAAGACTAACGGCTGTATAACTGTTTGTGGTTGCCTAGTTTAGATATTGAAATAACTTTAGACGTTTGTTTTTGGAAAATACAGGAGTTTGATGCATGAGTTAATTACGCAAGTAGAAAATGGATTACTTCATGGGAGATATTTTCGATGTCTCTATTTTCGATGTCATTCACACCTGAAGACTTTTTTGGGAGTGTTCCACGCACTAATCATTAAACGACGCCATCATTTATGTAGTCTCCCTCTGAGACATAAACTGTAATTGGGTTCAGTGAGGTTACCGCAATCTCACTCTCGTAAGTAAAAAATTGATGCTCTCCACCTCTTAAGGTATTTACGATTTTCTTAAACGCTCCGAGAGATCCACAAAATATTTTGATAACAATTGAAATTTTTTTCACACAAAATCTTTAATGTTGTAAAATCAGAATTTTGACGTCAAAAGTGTTGTAAGGTAGTAGTTTTCTTGGGGGCATGAGCTCCTTGTCCTCAGTATCATCGGCATTTGTTTACAACGAATTGGTTTGCCTTTCCATTGGATTAAGAATTTCAGAATTTTGGAGGACATAGTGTCATGAGAGATCTCAAAACGTAACAGTTTTGGTCTGTCCACATACATTTGAAACAGTTGTGTTAATTCAAATAATGCAATAAACACGACACAAAAGCAAAGAAACAAAAACGAACAAGCGATAAACCGTTATTCACAAATTCATTTAAGAAGCGCGTTGACCATTCACTTCACGAAGCAGATCGCAACAATAGATAAATAATAGTTGCTTTTTACTTATTTTTGGTGTTAATGTGCCTTTGAGTTAGTATATAGATGGTTTTGTTGCAGGTCGACTAACGTTCCTCGTAGTTTAAATGGCATTAAATCCGCCTTAGTGGCCGAGAGGCAAGAGTCTCGACTAGCAACTCAACGGTCGTGGGTCCAAATCTCAAGCGCGGTAGAGTTTTTAACAAAGCCGGAAGCCTTAGATGATAGTGATTTAAGACTTTAGTCTTAGAATTTATTCTCTGGCTAAATTTATAATAATAATAATAATAAAGGGCATTAATTTTCCGGTACTCTTATAAACAATAAGACTGCTTGGCTTATATTATTGAATGTTAGTTTATACTTTGCCAAATTGAAAGTGTGATTTAATTTTATTTTTGACAAAGCGACAGCAAAATTTTTAAAGAGTTCCACATCGGTTAACCATTAGGGAGCGTTGGTAATTTTTCAGATATCTTTGGATTGGAAACTATGTAATGTTTAAGTATTTACTGTCATATATAGTTATATGTCGTAGATTTACGCCGTTTTAACGGCAGATTGCTTTCCGAAGAGACTAAATTATGGAAATTGAGTAGTTCGGAGTATTCTAAATTGCGCGTCTATCGCCTTTGAAAATTTTTTTTCAAGTTATCTTTTCGTCTACATATACTCGAAGATACTTAACGTTATCGTGATGCAAAACTCATTTAACTTGACAGGAGAACACAATCCTTTTGTGAGCATAAAACGAAATGAACCGATTTAGATTCTTTGCGTTTAGTTCTCAATTTTTTGCGACCACACTGATACATCAAACGCTTTTGGTTTTTGGCTTACAATGTTAGGATCAGCATCAGAACCATCAATGTCATCAAAGAGCGTTCCCGTGAAAGGTGGCCGTGAGAGCGCTTTCAGACTAATGTAGATCGCTAGTAAACAGCAGATGCAATAATGGGCCCGACATAGTAAACTACAACATACCTGCTTTTACAATTTTAAGATCGCTGAATTTATTGCTTTCTTTCACGTAAAAGCTGCGACTTTTCAGGTAAGTTTGGAGGAAAAGATAGTATTATACTGGTAATATTTTCTTCAGTTTGATCTATAGGCCATTGTGTCAATCTCTCAAATAGTTTCGGTATATTTAGACAAACAGATGCATATTAGTCTTTAAAAAGCATTTTTAAATGGCTTCAACAAGTAGGTAATATTATTTTCTAATTCCCTTGCTGCACTTTTTCAAGTTTTCTCTCTTGGGTTGGCATAAACGTTGTAGATGCTAGTGTAGCTTTTCTACGAAAGGCATTCAAGCAGATTGAAAAAGCAGAGCGTAGAGCAAGCAATGACTTCTTCGCTTCTTCTTAGTTTTTGAATGTCAGTTATACGTTATACCTTTTATCAAAGAGAAACTTGAGATTTAAAGAGGCATTGGAGAGTTGCGCTTTCTTTGCTTATACAGATGTTCAGATTCATTTTGATTTTTGCAGTGATCTGCCTATCTGTTATTTCTGACCATATAACCAATGTTAACGTGTATAATCTTAGTAAAAAATTGGAACTAGTTTTGCTAAGGAATTGCATGCATGGTCGCCTATCTCGTTCCTCGGTTGGTTTCTCCAAACATTGAAACTTTGGCTCTTCGCGTTATTAATTCTTGTTTGAAAGCAATGAAATTTGTGTATAAGACAGTTTAGTTTGACCATTTCCTTTAATATTTTCATAGTTTTCCTTATATATAATAGGTAAATGCTGTTTGGTCTAAATTACCAACTTGTTTCAGCAATAAACTCAATTGGGTTAGTTTTTACTCACGTTAAATAGTTTGTCATGCCTTTCTTGTATAAAATCTCTTAGCTTATGCGATATGTACGTAGTTTGCAGTTTGGATGTGATAAAATATCCATAGAGAGCACTGGATAGTATTGGTAAATATAATTATATACATAGATTCATTATTGAGTTTCAATGTACCCTTAATGTTTAGTGAATGTCAGACAAAATATTCAAAATAGACCCATTTAGTCTTTTCACTGCATAGCTTATGTAATTAGTCAGCAATATGAGTCAAGGTATTGAATGGGTGATAAAATGTTCCATATTTCATAGCGTGTCTCAAACACGTATAGTTTTTTGGTGACGTCAGTTATATGCCTCGTGTAATGTTGATGTTATGATACTTGTTTTAATATGATGGCCAGTGTTTGAGTCCAACGATGTTAGGTCTATTTTAAGTTTCAATCTACCTGTCTTTTATTCGTTTAAGCCGAAGTCGTTAAACTATAAGTGTGACGTAGTAGCCGGCAAAAAATAAAAGTCTACATCCAAACATATAGGAAAAATGCTATTTGTACTGTCTTCCATGGGGCTGCAGGCAAAAGATATAAGGTTGAATAATTACGTTAGTCTTTGGTTGTGTTTTTATGGTATTAGAATGATAAGTACTGGCCCCCATTCCATATTTGGGGCGATTTAATGAGTAATACGGCACAGCGTGCATTATGGTGCAATGTACACACTTTGCATAATATAAATGGATTTCTACGACAAAATAAATATTTCTTCGAAATATTTGCCTCAGTACTCATTTTCGCTGAACTCCTCGGATAAGAAGAAAATATTTTCAGTGTTTATCTAATTTTAGACATATTATTTATGTTTTAATTTTAAACCTGGATGTAACTTGCACGCTTCGATCTTATCTATTTTTGCTCTGGTATGATTTCATCATCAGAATGAATGACAACGTCTGCACAAAATTTATAAGTTAATAATTCAGAACTAAATAGATGCCAGCCCTGTATGTCAGTTTGTTTTGGATTCGTTAATAATCTTCGCTAGAGAGAACTAAAAGTAATGTTGTAGATGTAAGAGCAAGAAATTTGCTACAAAATATAAAACATCGGTCAATAATTCCAACAGAAGACACGTAAATGTTGTCTGTGAGAAAACATTGATATTATTTTACCAAAGTGGCACCAAATGACGCCTTCCAAAATTCTCTGTCGTTTTGTTTAACCATTTCTGACGTACTAGTTTTAGTGATGTTATGTTCATTATTTTTATAACACTGAAAAAAATCAAGGTTCGTGTGTTTTTCGTTTTTGGTAAAAGAAACATCGTTCAAATTGAACATTTTGGCTTTAAAGAAGTTGTAGCAACTCTTCTCCTTACAAAAAAAATAACAATTTGTTAATGGATTGCAAATTGATACCTATACCTATGCGCATACGTTTTTGCACTAAATTCCATCGTAAAAATCCTGATAGTTATTCTTAATAGTCGAAAACTGATGTTAAACAGCCAGATCGCATTCTAACAATATCGAAAAGCAGTACATTCACTACTTTGTATGAAAATTTGAAATTGGTACCTTTTGAATTAAACCCTTTTACCAGTTCGACGATTGCAACTGCTGCACATCCCACCGTACACTCCCGGTCTAGTTCCCAGCGATTATTATTTTTTTCAAGGGCTTAAAGGGATGAACCAAGAAAAAGAATTTGTGTTAAAGGATGAGAACGTTGTGTAAATGGAGAGTCGCCACAAATCCTTGTATAAAAAACTATCGAAATGTTAGCGAGCGCTGGACGGTTACTGAAACCCTTGAGGAAGATAATAATGGTGAGCGCAGTCAAACTTGCACAAAAAAAATTAATTTTTTCTCAGCCTCGAGAACTATCAATCGATGCATTGAAGCTGCTATAGGCGTGCATGGAAAAATGTAATTTCTAAATGGAAAGCAGTGGGAAGTTATATTTGACTCGTGCCAGGGATGTTAACCATTATACATTAATTTTGTCATTCCGTTACCAATGTCTCAAGCTCGTGAACGCTCGTGAAGTGCATATATCCTTGAGTCGATTTGGTAAACTTTCTCCGAACTCTTGCAGGGATACCTATCATTCTCATGTAACTGTCCGGACTTTGCTTACGATCTTAGTCACCCAGGAATTAGCCGTTTAATCCTAGGATTAGAAGACACCGTTTCTTTGTTTCTACTCATGAATTTTCATCCGTCTACAAAATAAACATCATTAAAATTCTGTTGTTAAATGCTAGATTATTGAAATTTTGTCGATTGTTAACTAACGGCTATGTGCAGGATATAAAGATTATAATCGTTTTTCATTTAATTTTATTTTCTAACATTTTATTTATGTATTTACTTTTTGTAAATAATTTATCTTATTTACATACAGGTCATGGCGGTGTTAATCAGCTAGGTGGTGTTTTCGTTAATGGTCGGCCTCTGCCAGATGTGGTGCGACAACGTATTGTAGAGCTGGCGCACAACGGCGTACGCCCATGTGATATATCAAGACAATTGCGCGTCAGCCACGGCTGTGTATCAAAAATTCTGTCGAGGTAAGCTCCAACATGCAGAAGCAAAAATTCATTTATTTGGAATGCGTTCGCATCAGTATTTCTGGGTAAATATATTTGTGCGTTACGAATGGGCATTGCACTTAATTGATTGTGCACGTAATGGAATTTTTCAAAGCGTAATTACTCGTGTGATGGCGAAAGAATTCTAGAGCAATAAATATCCATGTTACAAAACCACACACACATGTAGTGGAAGTAAGCCATATGTAAGAAAACAGGCATGTATATACACACAATTATATATATTTCTATACATATTTTTCTTCAAAGCACGACGCGACAATTCATTTTACACTCTGTCGCCAATGACAAAGATATTTTTGTTAATTGAATATGGTTAAAATTGTTAGTTCCTTGGGTCATTCTATATAGTTGTGTGGCTAGGGGCACTATATCAAAGTACCAAGTCTTTCATTTTTACTGTATAAGTTTTACGGGGACTGATTACATAGACATATGCGTCCATTTCTTTTTATATCGATCACCAAAGGATGAGAGGTATATTCATTTTGTCAAAACGTTTGGAACGCCCAGAAGAAAGCTTCAGCAACCCCACAAAGTATATATATTCTTCGTCAGTATCCAATTCTGAATCAATTCACGCATGTCCGTCTGTGTAACGTCTGTTGCAAACATTCTCCTGTCCGCAAAAATTAAGCTATCAACTTCAAGTTTGGGAGAAGCATTAGAAGTTCTTGCATGCAGGTTGGCATTGAAAATGGGTCAAATCGGTTAAAGGGCACGTCTAAAGTGCTAAGTAAAGTGAAGAAAAAAATAAATTTTAATTACTCGTAACTTTGCGTGGACCAAGTCGATTGTTTCCATTTTTCGACGTAAAGAGTAGAGTGCTTCGTAAAGTAAACGTGGAAATTTTCAGCCTTCTAACTTTAATAATTTCAGAGTAACGAGGAAAAATCCAAAATTTGTCGTTAAAGACAACGGATTTGCGTTTAGTTTACGCTCCACTACGCGCTTCTGCTATGACCAATTTGGTCCATTTTCAATACTCACCAGCGTGCAGAAACTTTCAATGTTTCTGCCGAATTTGAAGTCGGTATCTCCACTTTTGCGACCAGGAGAGTGCCAACAACGCACACTATACCTACACACAGCCACACAGCCACCCGCACACACAGATGGACAGACATGGCTAAATCAACTCAGAATATCACGCTGTTCAAGATTATATATACTTTATGTCGTCTCTGAAGCTTCCTTTTGGGTGTTACATACGTTATGGAAAAAAGCAAAATAAGTATACGCCCATCTTATAGTAGTGGGTACAAAAAACAAATTGTTTGTTTACTACTCATAAGCTAAAAAATTAAAAAATGTGTATTTTCTATGGGCGACCCTGTAGCACGTGCAGAAGAGTAGGACAAATCAACCAGTTCAGTATAAATATCATCTTCTTCGAGAAATTTTTACGCTAAAGGTGGGGGTATAAAAAATATAGGTACATGCGAGAAAAATTTTCTTTTTTGTTCTTCATCGTATTTAACACTAAACCTACCGACATTTCATGTATACCTATTTCTACCACGAGCGGTCAAATGACCGCATGTGTAAAAACATATTTATCTTAGTAAAGTAGACAGTAAACAAAATATTTTTCTGATGCTATAATAAAAACTCGTTCCTCGCTTTTCGATGTTGTATGTTTTATTTATTTTCATGCATTTTCGTCAGAGTTTTTACAAATTACAGCATTTTGTATTGCCCATTTTCCACATACGTATTTTTTACATTTAGTACAAATTTTGTTCGTTTTATTCATTTTACAATATCTTATTTGGCAAGATTTGCATTCAGAAGGAACAGGATTTGTATTTATTGTTGTTTTTGATGAGCATTCTTTGCTTATCTGTTTCTCTTTCTGGTATTCGGTCCCAAGTCCTTCTGCCAATTGAAATAGAAACTCTTGCCTCGATATTTCCTCACCCGTCGTTTCATTATATAAAACCCAGGCATTTATCCCGGCTAAATCTAAGATGTTGAAAAATACCTGTAAGGGCCATCTTTAAAATTTAGATTTTACACTATATTTTCTGGCCAATTCATCGATTACATCTACACCGAATTGTGTGCTGTTGTAAAATCTAATTGTCTCTGGTATACGGGTGTCATTTTTTTCAATTTCAATGGATGAATGCATTGAACTGAGTATCAATACTTTTTTATTGGGTTTAGCTTTATAAATTGTAAGAATAAAATCTTTAGATTTGTATAATATTGTTGAGAAGCGTGTCATACTATCCTTTGCTTGTCTCGCTAATTTTGGTAGCTCTCTTTTATTTCTTCGGAAAGTTCCAACAAGGGCCGTTCTTTTTGCTAGAAGTTTACTCGCTAGTGACGCACTTGTAAAAAAATTGTCAACTGTTATATTTCTCCCATGGCCCGTATATGGTTCTGCTAATTTCAAAGTTACAAACACTCCAAATGGGATTGATGTTTCTCCCCCTTCATCTTTTCCCAAATATGGAAAGCCGTTTACTATATATTTACTACTTACATCGGAAGCTAACCAGAATTTTATGCCAAATTTTTCCGGTTTGTTGGGCATGTATTGAGTAAATCTACAACGTGCTTTTGTAGGGAACAATTGTTCATCTATAGCAAGATATGCTCCTGGTTTATAATAGTCTTGACTGTTTTCGATAAATTTATACAAAACTTCAGAAATCAATGCGAACTTATCGTTTTGTAAGCGTTGGCTTCGTTGATTTTTGTTGTCAAATCGAATAAATCTCATGATTTCTGCGAAGTCATTTCGACTCATAGTTGTCGAGAAAAATGACGGACCCCATTTCGTGTTCCATAAATATGATAAATTAATATTTGTAGCCTCATATGCGCCGCGTGCATGTAGAAGTCCAATAAATGCATATAATTTTGCAATAGATAAATTCCATTTCGTTTTCAACTCTCGAAATGCCTCAATATCAAAGAAAATGCTGGTTTAACTCTGCCCTTCATAATATTTCGTTTAGCGAATCCTGTCGGTCCTGATACTGATTGTAAATCATACCACAAAATATTGTTGGCTCTGTTGCCTTTGTCGAAACTATCACTTATATCAAGTAATAATTTTTATTATAATATAATTATAATTTCTATTATACACTGAAATTTTGATGCTCTCTGTTCGTATCGCAAGATCGTACTGTCGTACAAAAACGCTATGTCCTTTGTTCCATTAACAACGAAAACGCCGTGCATGGATCCTAACGGCACATTTGTCTACAATGTAGAAACATTGATTAGATTGTGGACTGTCTACAATTACATTGTTGACTCGTAAAAAAATTTCAACAATGCGATTATCGAAGAATATGGTCGTAAATAACATAAATTTTTCAGACGGTCAAATGACCGTTCGTGGTAGACTAGACATGGTATAATTTGTTTGCGGAAAATACACAATAAAAAAAGTTGTAAATATTGAAAAATCGGTTGTATGTATATTTTAGGAAAACTCAATAAGCTACATGATGATACAGTAACGTTGTATACGAAAAATTTTAAACGAAATTTTAAAAACGGTCATTTGACCGCGCATGGTAGGTTTAGTGTTAAAAGTTGAAACCACAAATCGGTATGTAGAAAGACTTGTCGAGAATTTTTAATAATAAATTCTTCTAAAGCCACTTCATTCAATAATTGTTAGTTAGTGGATTGATAAATATGTTACGGTAGAAACTTGTATTTGGATGGACCTAGACGAGTGTATGACTACGTAAAGGGGTGGAGACGTTGCAAATTTATTATATAAAAATCATCGGACTACAACGTTCACATATCGCTCTAACTGCAAACTTAAATTATTTAAAATTTTGAAAGCGCGTGATGTTCGCCCAGTTTAAATATTAAGTGCTACAACTTCGCCCAATGCTTAAATTTTTTCGGTTTCTCAAAAACGTACTTCCATATGTCGCTTTAGGAAAAATTATTTTGTGTCTATTAAATTACTTATCAATTCAACTTCTTGGATCAACTTAGCGCTAAAATTTACGACAAAAAGTTTAAGTTCCGCCGCAGTTTGCGAATTAAAGGAATTACAATAGATTGTAGTGGCCGTAAGTGAGGTTTAGAAACGTTTGCACGAAGTCAATTCAGGCATGAAATTAGTATTAGGGGTACAAATTGCTTCGGTCCGTATTTTAAGAGAAAGGATGGACGGCACTGTAGTGTGCCGAATAAAACTGTGAGAGCTTCATTTGAAGGTACTGTCGTTAAGCTACACGTGTGAGCAGCCAAGTAGGTAAGAATCGCGACTGCTAAGCCTGTGTTCGCGGGTTCGAATCTTAGTGTGGTAGAGTTTATTTTGGTCGTAGGTATAGTGAGCACTCAGTTATGAAAAGCATAACGTTTATCGATTGGACTGCGACCGCTTCCTTATCTCTTTCTCATTTGACACCGCATTACACGAATACGGGAGATTCCCGAATTATTGGTCACAAAATAATATAAATAAAAAAAGAGCGTACACACGTTAGCTTCTTGGAGCTCTGAATGGGTACAGTGCTACGCTTCGCTTTCCTTGTTACAGGGTCTCTATCGACGACAGGCAGCTGGGTGTGGTGTATTATTGTTCGATCCAACTAATTCTTTGAGGAACGTAACCAATTGATGCAATTGCGACAAAAACTTGGCGCTTCAGAAGGCATGATATGGTGAGTTTTCAGTGTGAAGAAACTCGACCCTTATAGCAAAACTCGTTCAGGAAATGTTTGCACTTCCAACCTCGAATGTTCGGCCAACCCTGCTGTTATCAGTAGACAACGTTCCTTCGAATTAACACGGGTTTCAGCAGATGACTTATTATTTGCTCGAACGGTGTTTCGATTATTGTGGGGATAGCCAAATGTATGTTCGCAATTTGAATTCAAAAGTTAGCGTATTAGTCAGCTGTGGACAATACTTTGATAGATTTGTGTCATTTTGTTCTGAAATAAATGCAGCTTTGACCGCAAAAAACGCACCGAACTAATTTGTAGTCCCAACAGATGGAAAAATTGTATTACGTTGAAGAGATAAATGAATCGTTTTTAATAAGAATGTCAGCTTATCACTTCCATTCAAGGAATAAAAATATGGAGATGTCAAGCTATAGTATTACACTTGAAGACATTTGTATATTGCTGTTACATAAACGAATATATGTCGATATTACGTGCATGCCAGGATTGGTATGTAACGCAGTTTAATAGAGAATAGAAGTTACGTAAACAATAACAAGCTTATTCCCTTTTCATTGCTTTTTTATGCTTTATAAATTTTATATGACTATGTTGTTTGATTAACCTTTCATTAGGTATTATGAAACTGGCAGCTTTAAAGCTGGTGTGATAGGAGGCTCTAAACCTAAGGTTGCTACACCGCCGGTGGTTGATGCTATCGCAAATTATAAACGCGAAAACCCCACAATGTTTGCTTGGGAAATTCGTGACAGACTACTATCGGAGGGCATTTGTTCACAGGACAATGTCCCGAGCGTCTCATCCATAAATCGGTAAGTGCCATATATATATACGGAAAAGAGTTGGTTGTTTTTACCCATATCGAAGATTTCATTAGCAAGATTATTGCAACATTATGCATTTAGCGTCTTGCATATATGGAGATGGCAGGTTTGGGGCGAATTTGACGGCGGCCCGGACCAGGGCCAGGGTAATGTAATCAGGTTTTTCATATTTGACGGCTTTAGCATATTTCACGACATATCGAAAATCTATAGCCGCGTAATGCCTCTGAAAATTGTTGTAACACGATTTGGATATTGCATTCTTTCAATGTTCAGTATTGAGTGTACTGCAATTTTGCATGAGATTTAGTAGCAATAACTTAGCTTTTTGGGTTTAATTAAAAACTTAGTTGGCTTTATATGTGCCCGTTTGCTAGTATTATTTAATTTTAATACTTATTTTACATGTTTGTTTTTTATTTCGCAATAAATCGTAACTTACCAAAGACATTTTCAGCGAAGACACGAAAAATGTGAGCAACCTTCACTTCAGTACAAAATCTCCGTTTTCAAAAAGAAAAAGAAGTCACTTTTTTTACTCTTTACTCACAAACTAAAATAGGGAAAGCTATTAAAATGTAGTCGCATATTCTATGGGTCATCGTATAGCAGCGAAAAAATTTTCCAGCCCTATCCAACATAATGGTCTATTAAAATTTAAACTTTTTTTCAAAACATTTATACATACATAATTTCTTGAACAATGTCAAATACGGAATGCACCTATCTCGTCTGCTCATTTGTATAATATCTGTGGCAAACATTCTTCCGTTGGAAAAATGACTTTTTCCATAAACTTTGGTGAGAATATTGCAAGTTTTTGCAAGTTTTGCAAGTTGAAAATGAAGCAAATTGTTGAAAGGACACTCCTACGACGCAGCATTAACAGGGAATACCTTTGCCCCTTAGTTGTTTGTGTCTTGTTTATGAACTGAAATAGACACATGACCCAAGTTTCCACGTCTATTGTAAAAAACAGAGGAAATTACCCACGCCCCTTCAAGATTATAGAATATGAAGACTTCGTTTTTTAGTCCTTGTTAGGATAAAGATGGTGCGTATAAAAAATTCGTTGATAGCCAAATATAATTTTCTTACTTGTTTTATACAATATTAGTATGAAAAGTAATACATTGGCTTTTTTATGTTACGCATACGTACGTTTAGAAAAAAGAAATATATGACTGAAATCGAGCTGAAATATACTGCAAAAAGAGTGTCGACGTACACGTGATTGCATATTAATTTTACATGAAAAACAAGTAAAAAGATTATATTTCTCCTTTATTTTATACCATTTCTGAAAAAAAAGAAAGAACTAAAGATTTATGCTCTATAATATCGGTCGGGTAAGCACGGTTGATTTTTTTAGGATAAAATAGGTAATTTACCTAGAATATGTGTTGCACTTTATGAGTAACCAGCAAAAAACACGAGAAACAAAGGTGTTCGCGGTTTTCATTATATATATGTATATACATATATATATATATAAATATATATGTGTGCGTTGTAGGCGTGTACTTGGGAAAGTATGGCTCATTTTCAAATCCTTTTGTAAGTTTGTAAGCATTATATTCATTTGGGAGAATGGTTACCACAGATACTACACAGCTGCGCAAACGGACAGGTGTAAAGATAAATGAAGGGACATGCTCAGGTGCGTGCCAAAATTGAAACTGACTAAAAGTTTATAAACTTTATGGGGTTTTTGAACCCTGCTTCTGCATTTTATAAAAGTTTTAGAAAAAGAAAAATATTATACACAACAAAACTTCTGCACTCTATAATAATAGAGGAGGACTGAGCCTTCGCGGACGAATAGCATATACATACGTATAGAATATACGTTCAAGTTTTATCGTGGTTTTATTGTAATCATGAGTAGTGAGTAAGGAATCCAGAGACCAGATATGTTTTCAGTTTATGTTGCGCTGTAGATATATTCAATCGATTTGGTTTCTTTTCAACACCAATCTACGTCCAAAAACACTGTCGCCAAATTCTAAGGCACCGGCTTCATTTTCCCAAGCAGGAGCATGTTTACCAGAGGTGTTATATAGATGGCCAAAAGTTCCTCTACAGAAATGGAGATAATCGACCACGCATTCTTATTTTTATAGTGTATAACATATTCCTTTTCTTAAAACTTTTATTATGCGTAGAAGCAAGGTTCAAAAATCCTATAAAGTTTATAAATTTTCGGTCGGCTTCAAATACGGAATGCGTGTCCGCTTGCACAGCTGTGTAATATCTGGGATAACCATTCTCTCGCTCGCAAAAACGAAGACGTCGCCTAAAAACTTGCGAAAGAATTTGAAAATGACCCAAACTCTTCAAAGGACGCGACTGCAACTCCCACACGTCTATAAAACAAAAACTGTGAACATCTTGGTTTTTAGTGTTTTCTGCTGGTTACTCATAAAGTACAATACAACATCATATAAAATTCCACTTTTATTCTAAAAATAGAAAAAATTAACCATGCCTTCTCAATAGTATAAGGTAGGAAAATTTAAACCTTTTTCTTTTTTTAGGATCACGATTAAGTGTATAAAAGATTTAGTTACAGTCGAATACAACGTTCTTGCTTGTTGCATTCGCAACTTTTTGTTATGTAAAATTGGCTTATTTGATACGTTAAATAAATTATAAGTGGGTAAACTATAAAATTTTTGTAGTTTGAAAAATTAAGAATTTTTTTGTGAAATCTCGTAACTAAAATCAAAAGTTTTCACTTTACTGGCAAGTTATATGTAAATATCAAAAGGGAGAAATGCAAAGTAATGGAAACAAATGTCTTTGGACCACGTGAGTTTCGGTACAGTGGCGGTGGTCTTTATTTGAAACGGTGATGTCGTATCTGGCGCATCTTAAAGTTTTCCAATTCCACACATTTTCAAATATGCAAATACACAAAAGTATATGTGTACTTATGAGCTTAAAATCTGTAGTTGAGTTAATCATAGTTCGTCTATATATGATTAAAAGTCTCAAAGAACTAATTTCGAGAAATTGACTTGATATTGAATTGTTTCACCAGCAAAAAACTATACAAATTAAAACCTATCGTTTTTGTTGGAAAGAATCACATTGACAAAATAATTTATGTGCGATTTCCGCTGTTTACAAAAATATTTGGCAAAAGTGAGCGTCTCTCCAAGCTCCTTCAATTTTTTAGACATTGCGGATTTATTTGTTGTCGTATCACCTCACGCTATAACTCTAGCTATATTGCTCGTTACTATACGGTATGTACATCAAGTCCCGCTTATTTACTAATATATGATTTAGGTGTTAATGATGATTAGATTCAATTCCTTGAAAAGTACATGTCTCTTTTACAGTTTCATATATGTTTGCATTTGTAAGGTAAACATTATTAAAGATTTGTAAAGCCTTGAATATGGAAAGCTATGTTTGTGCATACATATTGATATTATAACAAAAAATATTAATTGTGGCTTAGAGAAATAAAAGCAATAATTTACAACAAAAAATCTTCTTAAAAAAATTTCGGAAGCACCACATTGTCAGTAAACAATTTTAAATTAGTCACAAATAATTCGATGTTCTGATTCATATTTTGACTACACCTAATTATTGTGGAACAGTAACCTTCCACTTCAGTGGTTATATATTGTTATTATAAATGTATACGTAATTATCATAATAAATCACTAAAAACACACTTGCGAAAGTGATAGATAGAAGTTCTTGGCTAAGAGAAAAGAAGTTGGCAATTCTGACATCAGCACACATACACATGTTTTGACACTTGTTATGAAACATGACATTAATGCTCTTACCGTCAACATTGATAAAATCCATACGTGCCACGTGCAAGCATTCAGAATTAATTCGTTGTGCATTAGTTTCTGCAAGATGCGTTGTGTAGACGGAAGTACATAAGGATTCTACGCTGAGTACAATAAAAAAGATGCGTTGTTAGATTCTAAAATATTTCTACGAAAATATCGCATAAATTGGCTTGTAAGTAAACATTTTTGTTATTAGAAACTACGTTATATTGAAAAAGCTTTTTTAAATTAAACTTATGGATTCGTAGTGCATAAATTCTACGGCCTGTTTAATTATGTTTGCCTATGTGTTTTACGATTGTAATCACGGCTTTAATATTTGACAATTACTACATCTCATTTTTTTTTCACTATTACAAAACTTATAATCAACAAATTTTTCTTATTTATTTATTTAGTTACATATTTAATTTGCGATAATAAGTAAATGTTATGGCAAGGTAAAGAAAGTAACAGATGTTATTCTCACTCAATTAGAACAATAAAATAGTATAGATATGAGAAGAATAAAAAAGTTACAATCGGCTGTAGCCGAATCTTTTACGCCTGCCATCTTTATTCTAAAAAAACTGCAAGCAAAAACGAGAGAATTAAATTTCAATACCCCATAATATTGGATAGGCGCGGGTGGCCTTTTTCCATTTTTCATGGAATATAAGTGCAAACTTTTGTTGTATGTCTGTTGTTATTTATGAACAATTAGCAAAAAAACCCAAAAAGCTAAAGTATTCTCAGTTCATGTAGACGTGTCGTCCAATCAGTTGACCCATATTGAATACCAATCTGCGTGCGAGAACTTCTAATGTTATTATCACATTTTAAAACGGTACTTTCCCAACCAGGAGCATGCTTACCATAGATATTACACAGATGAGCAGACGAACGGGTAGGTGGACAAACGGTTTAGCTAGATCCCAAATTTGACACTGGTGAAGAATACATGTTCTCCATGAGGTCTCTGAAGCTTCCTTATGGGCGTTGCAAAGGTGTTGTCCATGATTGGATCGCTGCCAACCCAATATAAATTCTTTCGACAAGATATCGCCACATTACGAAAAAGATTGGCAAAAGTTGCACAAAATGATGGAAAATATTGTACTAATTTTTCTCAATAAATGCCTTCTTCAAGTCAAAGAATTACAAAAATCAACGCAACGCATCATTACGAGTTTTTCAACCCATTTTGGGTCCCTTCCAAATACTATATTAAATTCACAATTTAGTCTTAATATAGGATTATTTAAATTGTTCTTAATAAGCGTGTTCCGCTATCTCAACTAACTTTTAGCCTTAAAAGCTTCGTATGATTTCCAAATTGCTCACTACTGTATGTTGCCGAGCTTTTGCATGCTCCCAACTGCTTAGGTGTTCACTCTCAACAAGTATCTATACCGGCTGCGCGTGTGCCCCTACGGTAGATTTCTATATGCTTTTTTCTTTTCTGTCGGTGTATATTTTGTAATAGTTTTGTGATGGTACTAAGCATAAGCGTTATTTCTAAGAATTAATTGAATTCGGGTGTTCGCCACGTAACCATAATTTTCACAACTGCATATGTGGTCCAAATTTGGTACGGTTCATTTGCGGTTAATTTTTCCGGCTCATCGCGAAATATTAAACATTAGAGCATTTTCCCATAAAAAGGCTTGTCTTTCGTAGGAGCCGTTATATAAGTCCACCCATCTGACCCCATGTTAGATATCAATTTAATAAGCCGAAATACGATTATTTAGTCATCTGTTCCAGGTTCAATCGATTTGCAATTGGATCTATCCCTGTGCCAAAACACATGTGGATATCAAACTGACTCAAAATACCTCAAAAGTTGCAAACAACCTGTAGGTTGAATACAAAGTTACATGGACAGATATCAGGTGGTCAGACGAATAGCCAGGCTTATACTGATAAAAACGTGGGTTCATCCTTCTGGATGTCACATACATTCGCACAAACTTAATTTACCATTATACGATAAGTAGTGTGGAGTATACAAATCAATCACATTGCTATCTTATATCCTGTTGTTTTTATTTCAAATTAAAAGTATATAGCGCTCATTATAAAGTCCCTTAAACTTTAAATTGAGCATATGAAATTTTTGTATAAAACCTGCCCTGTATAGTAGTGCACACGATTTATGACGCCGATAAAAAGTGTCTTTAAGTAGGTGCAACACAGTTTTAAAACTAATATGTTCCATGTATTAGCGTGACAATCAGTTGATCGAATACAATTTTTTTGTCGTTCTGTTTCAAATATCTCTATAACACCACAATTAGAAACTCTGTCCGAATTTTTTATCGATAATAGCCGAAAGCGATTCAGCAACTTCAAATTAAAACAAAGAGGTCTTCTTTCTATAAATAATATAATTCAACAAAAAACTTCAAAAATATATTTGCAACTTATCAAAAAAAGTAATCGAAAATTGTTGATATGTATGCAAGAGAATGCTTTAAAAAATGTGTGTTAATTAAAGAACAAAAACGAAAGGATGAAGTCAAACTTTTGTGTACATTCGTCTATATATATGTTATTCTCCACCAAATAAAATCATAAAAAATTCTTGACTAAAAAAAATGAAGACACATTAAGCTTCACAATCTCGGTAAATCGAAAGTAAAAATCCTTATCAATTAGTTTAATTCAACAACTTGCATTTTTTGTGCAAATGTTACGTGCATGATAAGCTTGTGGATAGACACAACCTCTTTTTTCCTTAAAGTTGCTTCTTGCTTTCAATGATAATGTGATAAGATAACTTTGACACCATTGCTCGCACACAAATGGATTTTAACATCAGGTATGGCAACAGCTATTTTAGTCGATTAAGATAATGGCAACACCACCTAAAGCTACTACTACTATTACAAATCCAAAAACAAAGCATTTGGTTTATTTTTATGCACACAATTGAGACATATGTTGTTGAGCAAATTCCCCGGGGGCTAACAACCTTTAAATGTAATTTAAAAGATTTTGTCCAATTCACTCGGTTCGCTGAACTGATTGATTCAGCAGCCCTCACTCACTTAATAATCGAATACGACCAAGAAGATGTGGATATTTTGACAATAATGTCAATTTTTGATAACATTTGTAGTATGTTTATATATTTTGAATTTGACCTTTTAAAGTGCTACATAAATCGAAGGCCTTTTTTGGTAGCATATTCTTAAAGTAAAAAAGGGACGGTGTCTTAGAACTACTAAATAGCTGACATATACAAATATATATATATAAGTATATATAAACATATGTATATATTTGTATATGTCAGCTATATACTATATATATACTATATATATATATACTATATATATATACTATATATATATACTTCGAAATTCGGCACTGTTGGCAGTACAAAAATTTTATTATTTCATATCGTTTGCTAGGTATCTAGGAATTTCCTGTATCAATATATATGTTTTCTTCTTAATCTTATAGAATTGTGCGTAATAAAGCAGCAGAAAAAGCCAAACATGTGCATCATCAGCAACAACAAAGTAATAATAATAATACTAGCATAGGAGGTGCTGCAAGTGGAGGAAGTGTGGGTTCAAGTAATGTAGGTGGAGGCGCAACAAACCTAGATCCAATGGATAATAATAATGAATTGGTCAATGGTACTACTAGCAAAAACGATGCGAGCAACAATCACAACGGCACAATTAATAACGGCGGCAATAGCATCAATAACAGCGTAAATGCTTCGTCTGTTGTTGGACATGCCCCAACGTCAACAGCAGGACCTACACCAACGGTATCAGCAACTACAGCAGCGGCTATACAACTGCAGCAGCAAAATATACTCAGCATAACAGGCTCCGCCAACGCAAATATTCATAATAGCGCCAACAGTAATGCAAATAACAATAACAGCGGTAATAACAATAACAACGTTATCGGTGAACATCGCACCACGGGCTATAGCATAAATGGAATTTTAGGTATACATCAGTCGCATCATCAAACTCATCAACATCATCACCATCATCACAATCACCTTCTTACTCAGCAGCATGTTCAGAATCAGGGACAGCAACATATCCACAATTCCACAACAGTAACAACGACAACTGATCCCAATGGTAACAACATTAAGCGGAAACGTGTTGAAGAGCATGGTAAGTTAATTTTTAAAGTTATTTTAAATCTTCAAGGAGGTTTATAGTAAATCTCTCATTTCCTCTCCCCTCTCTCTCTCTCTCTCTCTCTCTCTCTCTGTTTGCATTTTTTGCGTTTGCGAAAAATAAACGTTTGCTTTCGCAACACACGAAAAATTTTCATTCGTAGAGATAGGGGCAAAAATACGAATGAAATGTGTGCAAAATTTTTAAAAGAGGTCACTATCCTCTACATGTATATAAACATCTTCTGTTGTTTTTTTGTATTTAAAAATATATAGAGATTTTTCTTAAAAGCAGCGTAATATTTCAAGTGTCGAAGGATAATGTGAAAAGTTTTAAGCTTGTTGAGCAAAGTTTGTATAAGGGCCCATTTGTATCCATAAAAAGCAGAAACTTTGGTTGAAATAGTCTTTGAAAATGATTTCATAAAAACTAAGTCTTGAACAACCCGTAAGGAAATTGTTTGTAGGAATTTTCATTAAAAATCGTATGACGATGTAAAAATTTTTTAATCGGGGGCATATTCGACCAGTGAAAGGAACTTCGACTCAACGCAGAAGAAACACTACCTAGAGCAGTTTTTCTTTTTTTACTTCTTAAGAATGGAACCACCGTTCGAGAAGGTTATCTATCGAAACCTCTGTTAATTGCTAGTGATAATTTCTACTGATAACAACGGAGAAGGTACGAAAAACTGTAGCGGATTGGGAACATATATTGTGAGAGTTTTGCTACCATAACCTTGCCGTGGATATTCACCTTCGTCGTCGATGTTAATTGTTCGCTTTCTTCCCATCATTATTGTTTGGACTTCGGACACCGTAAAGCATTAAGTGTTCATCCCTCGTAATAATTTCGTAGTCGTCCCTTAAATTGCATTTTTTGGCACATAATTATATCAAGAAACCATATTGGGCACGCTTCAACGGGATAATTTATACAGTTGCTTAAAGGTAGCACTTTAAAATGAAGATGTCAAAGTTTTGTTTAGTGTCCTACGATACTACTTACAATTTCTGTTAGAAATCGGCGGAGTCAAATTCAATTGTAATCAAAATATGGTACTATAATTCCACATTGAAGAATTAATTATGCAATACTTAAGACGCAACTAAAATGAAAAAATGTGTTGCCGTCGAAATGCTAAACAAAATTGTAACATGTGTTTAACGAACAGTTGAGGGAAGACTTGAATTCATGCAGTGCGCACGCCTGTAAAGAAAAGTTTTTTTTTACCCTGCTCGGGTTGAGAAGTAACATAATGTGACCAACTATGAAATAGATGAAAAAGAAGGCGTGCATTTCGACAGTCCAATTCAATGATTGGCTTAAAAGGTAGGTCCAGTCAAAATGGAAATAAAAAAAAAATCAATGGTGAAGTGTCATGCTTTCAATGGAAAAATCAAAACAGCGGGAACTTTTATGGAGAGTTGTACAATAAGCCTGAAACAATATAGGACACTTGAAATGATGAAAAAAAAAATTTGATAAGAAGGCATAAGAATCTATTCCCCGTCAGGCTAAAAAGAATATTGTTATTAATATTATTATTATTCTTATTATTATTATTATTTCATCAACGGTATGAAGATTACAAATGTCTATAAAATTTCTCTAATAAAGCAAATTCAAATATTGAAAAACCATAGTTCGACATATCTCGATTCATAGTTTTTAAAAACACGTTTTGAATGTCGACCATGCTAAACACACGAAAAATCAAAAACTCTTAAGTTACCGCTTTATTAAGAAGTCATGGTCAAACAGAGCCCTACAATAAGGAGCACACTTAAAGGGGGTTGCTATTGCATCTCATTTTTAGCTCTGTTTTTATCCTTTAATGATAATGTCTTTGCCCGGCTGTTTCTTTCACGAATGTTTTCCTTTGTAGTTATATTCCCCGAATACATGTCAAAATTATTTATTATGAATTGAACAACAGCCACACATGTATGCATACACAAACAATTGGTACTTTAAACCGTGAACGACAACAGATGTAATGTAACTTTACCCTGACACTGCCAAAAAAATGTGTAATTGGTAGTCTTTCCAACCATCCGTTCGTATTACAGTCATTATGAAATTTATTGACAACGACAAGTGGTTGCAATCATTTTCGGCAAACAGAACTAAAAGTTATTGTGCCAAATGGTTTATTTCAAACCAAAAATGTTGCTAAACAAAAAAAACAATCAATTGAAGCTTGGTTGCTTACTAATCAACAGCCAGGAAAATGTAAGAAAATAAATTTCACTTTAATACGCATAACCTTAGTATAATACAAAATGTTTAAAATATAATTTAACTTGCAGGAATCTTAGTTGACCAATCAAATTCCCTCTTGCGCTGATATCTCCAGTTTGGATTATGAACTAGAGTATTGTTTTGACGTATTCACGTCAATTTTTCATTAAATTTGCAGAAACTGTAGATTCACACTTCTCACGGGCTATGAGTTTAATTTGTTACGGCCATATCATATCAACTTTAACACGGTCACTAACTTAGATTAGGTTTCAGTCCTTTATCTCATAGCTAACTTGAGACCTCTATTTAAACAAGTTAAGAATATATATGTTTTTTGAGACTATAATTTGTAGTTCTGGGTGTTAGAGAAGCGAGAATATATCTAGCATATCTATCGTGATGCATTTAAGAAAGAAGAAGCTAATTCTCATTGTGCAGAATTTAAGGTTATGGAAATGTAATCAATACGGTGGTTGGTTGGTAAAATAAAAAGGCGTGTTAAGGAACTTTCATGTTTAAGTCGTGAATATTCAGATCCAAACAACTTTGCTATCTCTTTGGCAATGCTCTTGACATACGCCTTTTCAATTAAATACATATATTATATTTTATAACAAGTTTAACACTTTAGACATAGTGTAATGATAGCTACAAATGAAAAAGAGCAAATTTTTCAAATAGGATGTTGCGGTAAATTTAAAACGCCCACCCTTAGTTTTGTCAATATTGTACCGGCCGTTGTTTATTTCTTGTTTTCTACTACGCAGGCTTTCATATATGCTTAATACGTATAAATTTCTTAAAGGCGAATACATACCACAAATGCTAAAATCAACAACTGTAATAAAATTATTGATAACATCTTTCTCTCTGCAGTAATAGAAATCATCGCTTGTATAATATCTGTCACGGCAATCGTTTTTTATGCAAAAAATGTGTAAGTATTATAGACAGTTTTCAAAGGAATAAGAATAAGATAGACGATTAAGATGATTTTTACAGTTCTATATTCGAAGCATAAAATTATATTAACGTTTGTTTACTATAATTAAATATAGGTAAGGTCGCATTAAGAATTTAAGGCGATATGTCCGCTGCCTCGACGTTGGTCTTTTGGACCGCCTTTATATCTATTTTTATCTGAAAGCCACGCAAACATATAAAGAAATTTTGAACTTAATAGAATTGAAGAAAATTTGGAGCATAGAAATATCGTGTGATTCAAATCTGTTTTCCTTGACCACCATTTTGGGACTTGTAAATAGTCGCTAGCCCCAAACCTGAAGGGTACGGTGAGCAGGACAACAATCCAAACTTTAATTAGTGCAAGTTTGGTAGCGCCACATATTAACAACACGTTTTTTTCCACTATAAGTACTATCAAACTACTGTTTTACTTCAACAGTACGTCAGTACGTCCACGATTTTGGTTTACCCCACTGAAGTTATCAGGAATAATCTTAATAATGGAAGTGTTTGCTTTCTTGTCACTCTTCGTACACACATATTGAACTTGTTAATAAATTGTCTAATAAAGCCAAATCCTTTAGTTGCCCGCCGTACAACTTGGGTAGACTTAAGCAGAGCGTCAACCGAATTACAAGTTTTGTCTATAAAGTGAAACTCAGAGACGTCGTTTCTGCTTTCATCCATGCTTTTTTAAAATTCTCTGCTTGATGCATACATATATAATTTAGTGATAGAAATGGTTCTGGCTGTACAATTACTTATTTTGAAGATTACATTTTAGTTTGGCACGTTGACGTCGAAACTGGAACAAAAACAGTGGCCTACATTTTCTACATATAACGGTTCCAGTTATCTTCAGTTTCTACGCGAATTTACCACCGACAAAACTTTTTTCGCCTAGTACGAAAGAACCTTATTTTTATGAAAAGTTTTATCTTAAAAATTAAAAGCAAGTTACAAAAAATAGGGATTAGACGTGAGCCATTCATGCTTCTGCATTTTGGATAAGTGCATGTATGACGAGCGGGTACCGTAAAAGACCGTTTATTTCGTCAGTTTTGTTTTAACTTCATATGTGAAACTTTATTGTTATGAAACTTATTGTTGTAAAGCACACAAAATAATAAAAAAAATTGTTGTTTCTTGATTAAGGGCAACTGAAGAACGTTCGGTCATCTACCTCTGTTTTTAAATGCAAAAACAAATCGTTTGATATATTGGTAGGGGTAGTCTATAGGCGATCGTATCTGAAAAAGAACAAACAAAATCGGCCACGCTGATCCAATGTTATAGAGCACTGAAATTTCATTCTTTTGTGAAAACGTTTCCAACACCCAGAAGGAACTTTCGGACATCCTATTAAGCATATACATTCGTGAGAAATATCTAATTCTGAACTAACTAAACCATTGCTCTCACTTAAAATTTTTTGTTTTGTAATTCGAATTTTACAAAAAATGTATCTCTATTTGTTATCCTTTTTATCAATAAGATAAATTTTGTTTGTCGACAACAAGTACATTGTTTGATTTTTTGTCACAAAAAGTCAAGTGTAAGACTTACACATTTCTCTTTATGACGAGTCCACCCGCCCTGTCGGACAAATAACTAACCATTTTAAGGTTGAAAATTAAACTTTAACGAAGTTATAGTTGCCACTTTTTTGTGCTGATCTTTGCCTACCAGCTTTGTGAAGGTGCTCAAAATTTATTATATTTAAATTCGAGAAAGTATTCGCAAGCAAATACTTTATCAATTGTCTGACACAAATCATCGCTATAACTAATTCAAACAAGAAAAAGAAATGTTCACATGTTATGACAAGTCTGAAGTCTTTGTTAACAATTCCAAAGACTAAGACAAAAAATTTTTTTCCTAAACTTCGTTTGTTCGTTAACATAACATCTATAGTGATATAATTAGTCCAATTGTTCTCTAGCATTTCGATGCGATAGAACCATTTGTTGAAACTGCGAAGTGCAAAGCTTCTTTCCTATAACACCCTTTTGAAATTTTCAAATAAGTGATAGTCGCTTAGATCCAGATTCCGAGATGCAACATTTAACCTTTGACGTGGTGTATTTGTTTTATTGTTATTAAACGCTGTACTCAGTTTTCTCATGGCCAAATTTTTATGCTCAAATTTTTATGCAAAATACTGTACTGTTTTACTGTACTGTACTGTATTTGTTTTAATCTTTAGGATGGTAATTCCTATCGTGACTGCCGACAATATTTTCAGGATTGTTTTGATGTTCTCTTGTCTAAGTATCCCTTTTAAATGTTTATTGCGTTTAGCTTAATCGCTTAAAATTGGCACGATTATTTTGTGAACACCTGTGGTAGTGTCACTGATATCATCGTAAATCATCCACAGATCATTGAAATTGTCCTAAAACTTAATAGAGGTCGTTCAAGGGTTGGTGTCTTCTGAAAATAGTACAGACGATATCTATGTCTCAGTCCCGGGAATCATTGATCGACGTTAGCAAAACAAAAATAAAAACTACTTATTCTACAAAGCAAACAATTTCCTTTGTAAACCACGGTTACGTCCACTATGCCTTGTTTTTGTTTTTTCTACATTAAAGTCAGCCATTGTGAACATCTATTATGCAAACTAGAGGACGTTATAAATCGTTTTTGAAGAAAAAACTAATCGAAAGTCGAAAAAAAATTGTTGAAAACCTCAATCTTTCTATTGGACTTAAGGCAGCGACACTCTCGAAAAAACTGAACTAATGGATTTTTGGGAATATCATATACATGTACATAATACGTTGCAGTTTGCATATCTTCTTTTTTCTTCGGACAGGGGTGGGCATGTTTTTACATTTTCTTCACTCCATTCTTTTTTAGGGCACGTGATTGTTTTTCCGTTGACATTTGTGACATCTAATTTGAGAGATGGTTGTTGATTTATAACAAAATCCATTTAACTGACACGTGCTCACTTCCACATAACAAACACGCATTGAATATGATCTCTGACACGATGTATTAAATTTTCATTGAACCAGTGTGAACAAGTGAAAAATGAGACGAAAGTTAAATACGCTTCACTTCACTTACGTACAACTTAGTGTCGGATTTTAACATTAGCTCATTAACCATTCTTCTGTTGTTGTAATTTCCAAAACCGCAAGAACAGAATGAAAGCTAGTAAAAATTATTATTTGCCGCCTTAATTGCTCGATTCAAAATTATTTCTTACAATCTTTCCCAATCCTTTTGGCAATATTCGATATATATGTCATGACGGTAATAAAGTACCTTTATTTTTTAATAAATTCATCAATTATATTGCATTAAACTTTCTTACAAAATCTCTAGAGCCATGGCTGACTACCAAGGGCTCGTGCGCTTGGCTTTTGATAATAGACGCCGTTCCCAGATAATAAGATCTAAGTTCAGTAAACTCGTATAAATGAATTACATTCTTTCCACATCTACACCTACGCAGTACCTACGAAATTATTTATTGCATTTCAAATCTTATATTCACTTGCTCTCACTTCTGTTTTATTTAAATTTTACTAACGTTTTATGTATTTCAGTAATGCTGATATCGGATGAAAACCGCGATATAAACATGCATGTGGATGAAGACATTAAACGTCAGCGGCTAACGTACAGCAGCGATCAAATCTATTCAAACGTAAGTAAAAATTAATTTATATGTTTACATACATTGTTTTACTCGCTAGGTACAACATAGAAATTATATTCAGGCATATTAGTTTTTATATAAGAAAAATGGAAAAACAAAAACGTGTTTAAGTGAGGAATAAATAGAAATACGTAAAAGATATCTGTTAAATTATTCTTTTTAAGCGACGTTGACATTGAAAGGTCAGAACATGAAAAAGAAAATTAACTTTATGTGATTCAAAAATAAAAAAGTATATATATTGCTTAGACAGAACCATCATCTGCGTAAGTGAATTATTTAACAATGCCAAGGTAGAGCACGGAGAAATTTTTGCATTCATGTAATTTCAACTTAGTTTTGATTAGAAGTATATTATGATCGTGTATGTCGAACTCATTACCATGTCTTATTAGACGTCAGTTTATATAGTTCTTCGTGTTTGATCTTTTAGCTTTTTTAATTTTTAAACCGGAAGCTTACGAGCTAATTTGCAATAGATATCGGCTTAAATTTTTCCTTGATATGTGTGTTATTATCACATATTATCATCCACCCATTCAATGTATGAAAAGAAACCAAAGGGTACTAAACAATTGTTAAATTGACCCAAGAGGTTAGATGTTAAACTGAACAAGTTTGGAACAGAATGTATTTTCAGATAGACCATATTATTTATTTATTATTTTTCTCGATTTGTTTTTGCTTTCTATTGCAGATCTGGTCTGGAAAATGGTGCATTAAAGACGAACACAAAATACTTTCAGAGTTAGGTACTTTAACAACAAATAGTAGTAGTGTAGCTGCTTATTACGACACTCACAGCGGTTTTCCTGCAACGGTGTCGTCCCACACACACACAGCCAATGTTAGTGATGGCATGCTATACGACAGCATAACCAGCATATCCGGAACACAAAGTTCATTATACACCCCAGCAATTGGTGCTTCTATCGGTAAGTTGAAGTAGACGGGAAATAAAAATAGAAAAAGGTATCTCACACGAAGGCACTAAACCAATGATAGATAGCACATACTAATAAACACACAGCACCAACGACACATTCGTACTAGGAAAGCATGTTTGTGTATGTGTTGCATGATATGCATTCGAATATTTCAACTCGTGCAAATGGTCACTTGACTAGCTTGCAAAGTCTAAGCTACACTCAATTAAGCACATTTTTCATCGCTATCACAGCACTTTAATAATATTCTTTCAGTCGGTCTTTTTCCTTTCAATCAAAAAGTGTTTCAATTTATCGTTCTTAGTTTTTAGTGTTACTATATTAACATGCGTACAAAAATTGCAAAATGTGTCTTCATTTATGGACCAATGTCGATGGACGGATTTCTCTACATAATTTGGTTACTTTGAGAAAGATGTTACAATAAATCAGAATAAACAATCATCTTTTGTTTAACGAAGATACATAACAAGCATAGGTACTTTGTAGAGTTCGGACATAAATAGATTTTTAGCAAACAGTTTGATTCGTTTCGTACAGTGTTGCCGTCAAAGTACGAACAAATCCCCTCAAATTATCGAGAATGATATCGCGTGCTTAACATTCTATCCGAATTTTTATTGTGAGCAAAATCACACGGAAAGAAACTCATGGGGTAGTCATATGCAAACGTCAAATTGACTTTCCCAGTTTTTGTAAGTGGTGTTCTAAATTCTAATCAGAAATTTAGAGATTTCAATTTTGTTTTCATTATAATACACTATTGTCTGCACAGTAATTAGAAAAGAAAATTAAAAAAAAAAAAAAATTGACGAGTGCATACTTGCAACACTTTTATGTGATTTTGAGGAGGTGTGGGTATACAAAAACTTTACTAACTTTTTAATGAGGTCACAACTTATAAGATTATTAAAGCAATTGAAAAAAAGAGCGATACATTCAAACTTGAGATTCTCTCCAGAAGCAATTCTTTTGATTTTCCAAAGAACCTCGAATAGAATGTTATAAAACTTTTAAAACCACATGAAAAAAATAATTTCATTGCCCTTTTGAATTCATTTTTAATAATATCTCTTCTTCCACTGGACATTTGAAAACATTCAGAATAATTTCAAAAAAAACATCACTAAACCCAAAAATGTTAATCATTTCGTTTCTATGCAATATAAGAATAAGAAGACTTTAAATATCCGTTTATCGTTACCATATTTTATGGTATATGAATAGCCACAAATATGTCAGACTACATACTAATCAATTTGGCGCGCTTTGAAAGTGTAAATGTCGTGTTGAAGGAAAATGTGTTATTCAAAATATTTTACTGTAATTCTAATTCAATGTAATGTATTGCCGAAGGACGGGAATGTGTTAATTTGGTTAGTTTTTTCATGAAGTCTGGTCCACTAATTTAATTTTTTGTACGTATTTTCATATAGTACATGTTAATGATAAACGGATATTTAATATCCATTTTATTACTTTCTTATACTGTATAAAATATATTCATAAAATATGTTTGTTAAGGTATGTCTATCTATTTCCTGTCTCTTTTTGTATGAACTGCCACGGTTATCAATATAAAAGTTGAAACTCAACACACACAATTTGTTCAGACAATTTCAATGTGCTTTCATCTACAATATACGATCAGCACACTTCGACTTTGACTGAACAGAAAAATTACTCCCGATCACTCCGTTGATCTTCCCACAAACAAAAAAAAAGAATGTAGATGGTAAGTATTCAGTATTCGCACAACAGTAAACCTACTTTTTTTTTTCTCTTGCTGAACGTAAAAAAACGTAAAAATATACACATCGACAACTCCATAAAGTAAATGCAATTTGCATAGATATATAGCCGCTGGTGACTAATGAGTAACGGGTAAACTTTGACATAACTTATTTTTTTGATTACACAAAATTGTCAGATTTTTTCAATAATTCAAAAACAGAACAACGTGCATATTCTTCTTTGAAATATTTCTCAATAAAATTACATAGAAAAAATAGAATAGGGTGCTTTATAGATTGTTATTTGAATTTTATTTGAAATTTTTAATGATTACTTCGAAGAAAATGTCAAATTTAGGTGAAAGTTCAATATGAAAGTGTGAGGAAAATTAAGTCACACAAATTACTTCAGCTTAAAGGAATTTGTTTTGTTAATGCACAAAAGAAGTTGAATGCAATATATAATTCTATAATTAAAACTAATGGATTTCAATAGGATAACGACCCGTCCAGGATGAGGCATATTGATAAGTTGATCAGTAAAGCAAGAGTATTGAAGAGTATAGATTTCACTGCATGTATCGAATTTTATATTATTTATGCCAAATATTCATCTTGACTGTTTACAGACTAGCCAAATACAGATCCAATACCGAGTTTTAAGATTCTTTAAGAAGAGAATGGTGAGCAGCAGCTCTCTTTAAATTCTAGTGGTTGAGAAAAATTTTCAGTTTCAGATTGCATTAAACGATCAATGCTATAGGTTCGAGAGTAGGGAATGGCTAAGTATATTTGAAGGTGACTATTCTACTTTTTGCAATCAGGGTTGTCCGCCGCGGTTGGATTATGGCCATTAACTGCTGTACCACCAAGCTTGTAAAGAATATGGCAGTTTTTTACGTTCCACCAAAAGATGGATTTGATTTTTTGCCTATACTGATATCCTCAAATAGACATAACACTCAAAATGTCGATGTGTATTCTGTGCGACTTGGATTAAAATGGATATAAGTCGGTCAAGCCCGTCCAATATTGTGGAGTAGAGAGTATTAAAATTTTATTTTCTTCAATGCTTTTTTCTTGAAAAAAGAGGCGGTAAGTATAAAAGTTTCCGCTACTACTGCATATAGTTTCACATATTGAGGATTTATTTTAAAGGGGCACTATAAGATCATAAAAAAATGCCTCATTTTATATTTTTTAAATATTTTCGAGTTTTAAGTTTTTTCAAGACGATCGAAACAGATTGGATTTAGAGCGGCCTAACCTATATACCACGGCCTAACCTATAACCAACGAAACTATCGTCGGAAATATGACCGATAACAATTGATGGTTGATTCCCACCAACAAAGTAGCAAGTTCATTCAGTAAACGGCAGGAATTTCAAAACAGAACTACAAGCGTTGTATTCACTATACGTTGTGTTATTTTATTATCACTTCAACATGTGAAACATGCGTTTATGGAATTATAAATATTTAAAACGCGCGCAAATTTTTATATCTATTAGAAAAGCAAGTAATGTATACCCGCTAAGTGCATGTTTTTTTCGGGGAGATACATGAGCAGAAAATATCATAGCTGTTTGTGCAGAAATGAAAATTCTGCGAACTATATGGGAAAGGAATATTTCACACGTAGCGATGACCATTGTCAGAAAAATATCTCAAATACATGTAAATTTTATTTAAAAATAAAATATTGAACCACAGATGATTTATCACATCAATATTTTGTATAATTAATAAATTTAAACTTTTTGTTAAATTATCACCTCCGTATGACTTTTAGCGAGTGTGCAATTACAGACGTCGAGAAATGCATGAGTTGGTGTACAACAACATACCAAAAGAAAGAAAGTGTATCCTGTCCGGGTGTTTCGCCTTTTCTTTGGCTTTTCTAGCCTTCTGCTCTTATGAAGCAAGCTAATAGTCGGAAGTATTTGACAATTTTTAATGCTGTGCCAATGTCATTACCCTTTTATATAATTCACTTTTCTACCAACTGTTGTAGTAATATATATCTAGTCCCTCTCTGCTTTGACCTGAGACGATTTTTGTATCAACTTGCAGAATTTATTTTTCACTTCTTTAATGTTGTCCACTCTCCTTTATTATGACAGAAATGTATACTAATCGAGTTTAATTTATTCTGCACGCTCTTGAACAAATAATAATGTACAACTGTATACAAAATGTAAATGCTGCTTGACGTACTGATAAAATAACAGTACATCTTTATTTAAATTATTTAAAAGTTAAACAAAAAATAATTACTTTTAAAGCAATAACTTTTATACACATAAATCTTAATTTTATGTGTTTATTAGCGGACATTTATGGATGTTTACGAATTTGCGACAAGAAGTATCCAATTTAAAATAAATAACTTTTATAAACATAAACTTCAATTCTACGTGTTTATTAATGAACATTTATAAACATTTGGAAATATTCTTAATTTAATAGCCAAAATTATCTTTAAAAGAAACAATTTTTTTATACATATATTGTAAATATGATACGATAAAAACTCCAGGTTCCACTATTACGCTAGTATGTTTGTTTATAATCAAATTAAAAATAGTTCAATTTAGTTCACTGTTGCTTTTACATGTATGTTACATCATGTGTTTTAATGTAAATAACTTTGTTTAAATTATATGTATTTATTAAGCCACAAAACGCTTGTGCTAAATAAACCAGGATGCGAACATTTCTTGGCTAAAGGCAAATAAGTTCATGTTCAATACATTCTTAATCTTCTAGCCTAGAACTAAAATAAAATAAGTTTACGAAATCTTAGTTCTAGCACTTATTTGTCTCAGAAAATGCGTCATAACACAAAGACTGCTGCAAGTGAAAGCGCGTCAAATTTCATATTGAGATAGGCTTGTTCTTTTCTAACTATTTCTCTGAATCGGTGTTTTGAGATTCGAGAGCAACCAAACACCAAGCAGTAGGGAAATGTGCATTATCGCGATGCACATAAATACTACCAAATTATGAGCTTTAGGCAATCTATATAACTAATATTTCTCATTTGGCCGGACGGCAGGGATTTATAAAACCCTATCATTAAAGAAAATTTAACCTTATTATTTTTTGATTAATGTAATACGTGTATATATAATGCACTACTGCACGTAACCTAAACGGAAAAAGGAAATAATACGGAATACAAAATATACGATGGCTTCTTGCTGTAGGCATTATAGACTGAACATATGGAAATAACAAATTAATTAAAGACTCTAAGTGATACAATTAACTAGTCCTAATTCCAATTTTATTTTTAAATATAATGAAAATTGATTCATTGATAAAACAAGTGCAGTCCATAATCTTCCTCAGTCACCGTTTCTAAGTCTTACGAAGCTAAAAGAAAATAGAATGATTGAAAATTTATACACATATTAAACATATGTTCGTCAAAGTTTAATACCATACTGACTTGAAGTGGCTTAGTAAAGCACCCGCAATTCACAACCACGGAGCACATATTTTTACATGTAATTTACCAATTTTATTATTTATGCATTTCTTCGACACTGCAATACTCTGAACATAAACTTAAAATATGGCAGGTAATGGGTATCCAAGTTTTGTTCGGAGACGAATAGAAACTTTTTATATTTTTAACTTCATTTTTTGCTTTTATTTTTCATTGCTATTTTATTAAAAAGTATGATTTCTTAAATGTTTTGTTTATTAACGTCTTTCCTCTTACCAGGAGGTAATACTCTCACTCCTTTAGTGCCAATAAATATGCAAGACATAAAAATAGATCAAAGTTTACAGGATCAGACCCTACCTCCTTATTATACAGGTAAGCACATATCATGAAAACAATATCAAGAGTAAATAATTTATTTTCAAAAATTAAAAAAAAGTCAGTTCAGGGGAAGACGAAATTCGCTTTGCTATTTACCCGCCCAACGGTTTAAGTGTTTTGGCCAGCTGATATTCAAACTAGTCAATTACATTACTATCTAACAAAAAGGAATATTTATATTATATTGAAAGAACTACACTTCATATTGTAAAACAAATATGTCTGCTGTTAAATTTGCTTGATCTATTAAAGTGCAATTTTTGTAGATCTGTCCCCAGATTAAACTGATCTGAAGACACCTGATGTCACCAATAACGTGGAAATAAGATAATTTTGATTAATGTAGACTCAAAACCTTTCATTTATTTATAATTCAATATGTTTACTTCTTAAACAATATGTTGCTTATAAAATAGCTTAAAAAAATATTTTTAAACTTCATTTGTTTAAAGCGATTCACTTCGTAATTGCCTTTTATAACTAAACTATAAATAGTTGGTTTAATATAATATAAAAACGGGACGAGAAAAAAGCAGTTTAGGCCAAAGAGGAGCTCGCATGATTCATAAAGTTGCTTATTACTATTCGATTGATTTTTGTACGTTTGGTGCACTGATAAGTTCGATTTTGCTGACTTTTGATCCCTATGATCTGATCCCTAGGTATTCTGTGTTGTAATTAACGATCATCAGCATTCCGAAATTTAATCTAGTGATCACTCTGTTTGGAATTCAAAGCTCGAGTGCAACTCTATATACAATTATTTAAATTCTATATAACTTAGGCACAATTTGCAAATGACATAAAATTTCGGCTTAGTCGATAGAAGTAATCAAGCCAATAATAAAAAAGGACATGTGTTATTACAAAGGGAAGAGAGAAGTAAGGAAAGGAAATTTACGGATGATATGCAAGAACAGATGGAAGAAATCTAGCAGAAGGCAGCGAAATATTTGATTTGCTAAAAAAATATTTAGATGAAAACAAAAACGCCATATGGTCAGTACATATATAGTTGGTTTTTTCGTGTGCGGTGTCCGTTAATTCCAAGGTTACAAAGGAAAATTTCGTTTTTAAAACAAACGGAAATCAGGCAAGTACCTAACGGAAGTCGGCGTTACCGCACCTTTCTTGCTGTAAAAACAATTATTATTAGTTACTTATTAGGATGCGCGTTTTCTAAATGCTCTTATATCTGTCAGTTGCACCGTTGCGATGCTATTACAGAGCTTTTTAAATGAGATCTGCGCTTACATAATTATTACAGCTTAGGTAACAGATTAAAATATAACGACATGAGTGTATTACAATTCCCATCTCTCGTCTGCAGAGAAGCAAAGAAACAAACCGCAACTAATCGCTAGCAAATATCAAATTGATTTTGCTACCTTTTGCGACTTTTTCCTGTTCTGAGATTTGGAAACTTCAAAATGCGACCGGTTTCACCTTTCCGATATGAACAAGAGTTGATGTCAATTTTCAATTACGATGAAAGCCATCAAAATCGCACAACCTGTAATAAGCAGTGTTTTCGCGTAATTTATAAATGTATAATTTTTTCCCTATGTCAAAAACAGAGTCTTATATTTTGTCTCAAGCGAAAAACTGTTTTCGTTTACCATACCCCGGAGTTGTCGATCATACCCTTGAGCATCGCGAGCAACCATATGTTGAAAATCTTGGATAATTAAACTTTGCATGTTTAGTATGCTCAGCCAAGTCTTCACACTTCCGATATGCTGGTGAGCTATCATATTACAACGCCTTTCCGCTGGCGCGTACTATCCCATCAGCCAAGATATCAATGAAACTTCGCTCCCATAGTTATTAGGGCCCTCTAAGACGGCGTATCCTCCCCATAAGGCGTGGGTTTCACCGTTAAAACTGCAGCCAACGCTTAGCTTGTGTACCGCCTGGCGAATGTAAGTATTGTAGATATAACTTTCGTTACAGCAAGCCCTCTGATATTTGGCATAATCCGTGTCAGAAACCGTTTAAGCTTGGCTGTTTTATGCGTTGCATATTAGGCGTATTATATGAAGATAAGACGGTTTCCAATAATTGCATTAATATATTTTAATATTGGAGGAGATGCAATGATGTGGCTTTCAACTCTCACATACGTTCTTACAACCCTTTTTCGGATTGCTTATTAACACCAAATTCTTTTGACAACGGGTAATTTCTCTGCAAAGCCTACTATCGAAGCGACGCTGGGAATTGGCATTTTTAGTACGTCATCGTGCATAATCTTCCTGAGTAGTGCACACAACGCAAAATTTTCTGGAACGCCTGTCGTAATGTTGCATCGTTCCACATGGTTATCGACCTCGCACACCAAAATGCTACTGGTGACTGCGATTTTCTAAAATTTCTAGGTTTCCGAAATGGCACCCCTATCGAGCGATCACTTTACGATTTTGTCCTTTCTTCCAAGCTTTGTTGAAACATTCTAACGAGTGTCGTGGGTCTGCTTTGGATCGCGGCCTTCGGGGACATATTTTGGTATGCCTTATATGTCAAGACTTTTTCTCTTTAACTTTTAGTGCTACCATCCATCCAAAAATTGTTCCGTAGTGATTACTAAAGTTCGGTTATCGTTTCTGTCGTGAATATCTACGACAGCGTAGGGCAATCTCTATGGAGAGAGAGTAATTTGTCGAAGCCTGCTGGGATAGATGACTAGCGCTGATCTGTGCCGCGCTCCACGTGTTAATATTCATTTCCTAGGCATGTGCGATCGAAGTTTGTTTCTTGCACATTTTCATCACCGTCTTTGAGCCGTTGCGAATGTTTTTATATGGAGTTAAGAAAATACCTACAGTCTGTTTCTTTTCAAATTGCTGCACCTTTTTTCTGGACCTTAGCCAGTTTCTTAGTGGATGTATTTCATTACTACACCTATAAAATGGGTCCCGTCTTGCACAAGTTCTTTTTTTCAGCAAATCGGGCATGTGCATTGATTTTGTGCCTGAACTCTGAAGGTCGGAGGCATCTAATGAGGCTACCCATCCAATCTTAATCTTAATAGTCTAATGCGTTCGCATTCTCAGCTGCAATTGTTTCCAGGTTTGACAATCAAATTGCCTTTTTTATTGCTTTTTTCTAAAACGTCATCTGAATCTCTAAACTATATGCTTCTCTTTTGCCTGAGGGAGAGGATTACGAATTCTCCTCCTTGCAATCCGCTTAATGCTTTTTGGAGACCCTCCGTATTTGCACAACTTCCCGTTACCTGGAATAAGGGTTTATGTCGTACATTAGATGTCTGGTAGACCATCTGCGAAGGTATACTGACTTTAAATTTTTAATTGCTAAAAAGTAAACCGAATATAACTGAAAAAGTAAACAGTCTAACAGGTCGATAAAAACCCACTTAGCGGTTTGTTAAGAGCTACACAAGGCGCTGGCAGTTAAATTTGCAAAATTTAGGCAAACTTTTTATCGAGTGTTAAGTACCTTAAGATATAAACTACAGAATCACGTAGAAGAGGGTATTTTAAAACAAGTGAATCAGTTTGGATGGCCCGCCTCTATTGTAGTTTTACAAAAATAAGCGACGCAATAACAATATTTGACGACTATAAAGTTGCATTAAATCCATCTTTGATGGTAGATGTAGCCGTTACGAACAATAGACGAATCGTTTTCACGACTGACTGTTGAAAACAAATTTTCGAAATAAGATCTATCGAAAGCACGTCTGCAATTGAAAATACACCGTGTTGAGCGTCATTTACTGGCATTGAATATCGACAAGGTGCTATATTAACCAACTCGGACGGCGTTTGCCATGGCAAAAGTTCATGAAACAATTTGGTGTAATATGTAGCTAAGTGTGATTCCTCCGAGATTACATTGAGTGCTGTCTATAAATTGTAAAGTAAAATTGTTGCTATGGATCGTACGTATTTTCTCAGACCTGCTAAATTTGTATGGTCGATTCATGGTAGATCTAAGTCAGATAATATGTCCATTAAATCACTTATTACTTAAGGATGCCGATAAAGAATATATAAAAGCTTTTAATGAAATTTATATATTAATGCAATGGCTTTAAATCCACAATGTGTTCTTACAATCCATATTCTTTTTTTTATTATATTCCAATCACTAAAGTGTTTCTTCTGTCTTCTGCATGGTAACAATTCGGTCAAGTTTTTTAGCACTGCTTCCGTTTCACTATCCAAAATTTTCAAAATGTCCGCGTGAAGCTGCTTTTTATTTGGGCCTACTAGACGGATGTCACTTCTGCTTGTTCGGATAACGGAATACTGCCTCCACCATCTCTATAGCGGCTATTTATATTCTCTGCCCGGTATACCATACTCAAGAGTTTACCGAGCTCGATGTTGGTGTCCACCCATAGGTTAAATGCGGATATCTCCCTCCTATGTTCCTACTCCTATATTGGAAGTGGGAGGCACTTACATAGAGGACGGCGCTTACTCGCCATATAGAAGAAGATTCACGAGGCTGTGCAATCTTTCCTGCCGCCCCTCCTCCCCTGTCCCTCTTGGTCTTGGGCTGCTTATTGGTTATTTGCAGTATTCGGATCCTTGATTATTTTATAATTCGCAAATTTAATTTACAAATATTCGAAATGTATATGAATTATCTGTCAGTATCTGCCATGAAATTGTGTGTATATTTGAATGTTAAATGTTGAAAAATAAAAAATGTAGTTAACGTGAGAGATGATTTACACAAATGGAAAAAGAGACCTTCCAAATTATTATGGAAACAAAAAAAATTTGGGTTAATGGTTAAGGAAAACGCCTATGTTCTTTAAGTTTTCTACGCTAAGCATCTCTAAAATAGTTTATGTTGTAGCGGCTACTGTCATGTAGGGAAATTTTTATATTAAATAGCGCAAAAATCCTTTGAGAGGCTTATACCATCCTTTAACAAATATCGAAACTCCAGTACAAATAAGATTTCTGTATCTAATATATCTCACTGACCTTGTTTAAAGCAGAAGCGAAGACAATATAAGAAATAATATTGATCTCCTTACTTACCGATGCATCGATGTGTTCTCATAATTAACAACTCAAGTACAACTATAACGACGTATGCGCTAATACGTTCGTCGCAAGAAAAAAGCCATTTCTCTGAACAAGAAATTACAGGACTCACATTTGGTATTATTACTAAATTAGAAGAATGTAAATCTAGAGAAAATCAATCGTCGTAAATGTTCGTAATAGTTGTATTGAACCATTTACTTAATTATTTGGTCAACAATAATGTTGATGTTTGCTTAATTGCAGAATGTTGGTTATTAGATAACATTAGGTTTTGGCACTCACTTTTCAACGGTATTCCATGCGGCAGACGGAACAGAAGAGCCGGCGGAGTAAGTGCCCTATTTAAAAAAACTCTGACTTTTTTGAATCCTCCTCTACTCAAAGCAAGTTATTCGAGATGGAGTTGTACTCTAATTTTAACAGAAAAACGGCTAGAAAAAGCAACCTGAACACATCTCTGTCGTCATTCGCACTGTAACACGTTTTAAGCCGTTGCTAAATTCCACAAAGAAACCCTTTTTAAAGTAGTTGGCCATATTAAACTTTAATTGTTTAACTTTACTAACTAACAAATGCCTGTCTTAAATTAGAATATTAATCCAAAACCAGTAACCACATATATTTGGTACACAGCAACCGCCGCTCCGTTAAATTGGTTTGCTTATATACCCCATGCCTCACCGAAATAGGTCCAGGTCGTAGTCGCACCGATTCCTGTTCGGTAGATGAGCAACGCAGTCCTTCGAAATATGAGCTGCGAACGCACACGTGGACCTTTCGAAAGGGTTGTGCTAGTCATATCCCGGCTGCAGAAACACAGCAGGGGCTTTAATACGGTTTGCGTGCGAATCAAAACGGGTTTATCTAAGATAAGAAATTCACCACATTACCTTGTAAATTTGAAAATGTGTTTGATGTATGTTGCTACCCAAACCGTTGTACTTTGTCTCAAAATCGTAAGGGGCCAACACGTAATGTTGTTTGTGATCATTGTTCTTTGCTTATAACAGTGACGATTGTGAACCTCCCGTCGCCTAATATCTTAATGACACCGAGCGCTTCATCCCTGTCTGTAATTAAAAAACATTGTTCTTTTAACGCTAACAAAGTTGATGACGCGAACGGGCGGAGTAGTTTTCTCGTATCAATTGCGCCGGAAAAATGTCTTCTTCCACTGGTCGGGGTCAAAAACAATAACAAAGTACGAACAAGTAAGAAAATTAATTTCGGTCGGGACCGAACATTTTATACCCATCTCCGTTTACCCTCAAAAAAGACAAAAGAAGTAAAAGAACAAAATTCTCATGCTCTACAATATGGAGCAGGCGCAATTGATTTCTTCTTTTTTCAAAATAAAAGTTTTTGCCGTAGACGTATGTGGGCATTGTAGGCACGTCCTTTAGAAACTTTAGATCAATTCCAAATTCTTTTGCAAACTTGTAGGCGATATTTTCATTTTCGTCAAAACGAATGTATCACTCATTCTTCGGGGATGGTTATAAAAATCCATTGCAGCTGTCTTTCCTTTTATTTTGTTTTCTTTCCCAATTTCTCCTGATGTTGAATTTATACCAACTCAGGTGCGAGTTGATAATAAAAATTTATCTTTTACTTGTTCCTACATTGCTCCTGCAAGGAAAATAATTCTATCTATATGAATTATGCTGCTCTTATTGCGCCTACCTATGAAATTTCGAAACTCACGGATATAGTGTTGCAATCGCGTCTTCAGTATAATTGTGTTTCTAATTTTAAAGGGAAATCCCTTTATCTTAATTTCCCTGAAATACTGTAAGCCGCTGTACAAATTTTAGTTTATCTAAGCTTGCGGTAGGGTTATCCTTCTATTACAAGCAGGATACTTTGTTGAAATATTCGAAAATATAAAATGCAACGTATAAATAAAAATCCGGTTCCAGCAAGGTCTAGCGCACGTGATGAAACTAAGTGTGTATCAGTTAAGCTAAGTTCGTGCCTAATATTCATATTATGTATATGCATATACGAAACATATGTGCGCAAGGAAAGAAAATCGGTTTTAGTGATATGAAAGTAAAAGTGAATATATTTTTATGAGAAGTGTATGTATATGAAACAAGACTTTTGCGTATTTTATAACAGAACTTAGGTATACATGGTCGTATGTTTATAATTATAAGACATGATACGTAATATATGTTAAGGAGAGCATATATATAACATCGAACTTATGAACTTAGGCATGAAAATAAACTCAGCTGCGTGTGGCATTGTGAGAAGTAAAGCGAATTAGCATAACCACTAACCAAGCAATAAATTTATAGGCTGCTTGGCTGTGACTTTACCTGTCCTGCTTCTAATAGTGATAGTGCTGCTATATTCTTACGAGTGATAAATAGTGAGTGCGATACGATATTCAAAGTTCAAGTAACGATGATGCAGAGAAATCAAACCACTAATATCGACGACAGAGTTGAGCACTCGTGGGGATCCAGTTGAAAAGTAGTACCTAGCGGTAGACAATAAATTGAATAGTAAATGCATAAGCGTAATTAAATGTACGCGTTGCAGCGAAATAGGCAAAATAGTTGTAAGCAGAACCATTTTTCATAAAATTTTTGATAAGTTCGTTTTTCCTATATTTGGAATATTTAACATGCTTGTTAAATTTAATATTCTTGTTAGATGCAGATATGTTTAATACTTTGTAGAACGATGAGTAGGGTTTCAATATTCCCAGCAGAAGAATCGAGCATAATGTGTGAAAGGTGAGATTTAAGCTACAAAATATTGGTTTTATTAAAATCAAATTGTTTATTTGAGGAAGTTTGATTTGAAACATTTGAATAGTTCAACGAGCCGTCATGTAATGAAAGAAATTACAAATTGCTGAGTGATACGGATCCTCAGGGAAACTAAAAGGTGGACAGCGATTTACAACTATCTCCGGGAAATTGCCAAAGCAAAGATCAAGCAGTCTGCCACCACAGTTAGGAGTACGGTTGTGTTAAAGTAAATTACTATCAAATAATTAATTGAAAAACACAATAGCTCTACCAGATGTTGAAGTGGGGACCATACAGCCTGAATTATCACTATAACACCAAGTAAATTGTGACAAATTTAAGTCCCCAAACATTGTGAACATATCAGTAGGTTTACACTTTTCGGTCAGGTCACAAATAAACGCAGCAGACTTCTTAGAAATAATAGTGTTTGGGGGAATATAGGATCAAGCTTCATATTACTGTTTACTACCGATTTTCGCCCAATAAATTAAACGTCGGTAGGAGTACCAAATCTAAATGCATAAACGGGAAGGCAGCTGATGTGGGTATTAAGACACCACCAGGAAAGAAGGAATTGTGAAAAAGTTCGACGAGTGCAGATCAGGCTTTAACCATGTTTCACTAAAAGTCAACCTTCGTGCTCCCTGAATTTCGGTAAGTAGAATGAACTTTTGAGTTTAGGCGCCTAACACTTTCGTAAATGATACTTACTCGGACCGGTGAATTTTTATAAGCAAATAAAATTATTAATTATATACATAAAATAACTAAATTAGACTGAGATAAATACAGTAAAATACAATAAATTTGATTTACAATACAACATCTTACCATATATCTTGATATGAAAAGTTTTGATTGAAATTTGTTGAATATAAAATTTGGTACTTTTCAAAGTAAAATAAGGGGGGTAAATAAATTAAGGAATTAGCGAAAGTACATTACTTCTGAGAGTGTCAAAAAATTGAAATATGGGATTACTAGAATCTATTTAAAAAGTCTTCTGGAAAAGTGATATGTAGAGCCTATTTGGGCAGAATACAGAGGGAGGTTTAATATTCAAATAATGAACATCAACCTTGCTATTAAGAAAAGAACAATTTATATAAACCGTGATATACTTAATTCAATTTGTTAAAGTTTACTTTTCGTAGATTTTATTTTTTCATCAATTTTTTTTCAAACTTTATATCTGTTTAGTTTATTTATTTACCTTCCTTCGTCTTCTTTGCACTATTTTGTTATATATACACGAAAAATATCACAAATATCTCATTGTAAATACAAGGAGCGAGAAGCCCAGTTTGATACGAAAGCAATAGAGTGCTATCAACCCAAAATTCGATCGTATCGTTTTGATCTTTGGTCTCGTACGATAGCCCGATAAGGAGAACCGTGTATGGGCTCCAGTTCACTGAGCATTAATAGAGCATAGTGGAACGCTTTTAAAAAAAAGTTTAAAAATTTAAAGAGCACAAAAAATGAGGAAAAAAATAATTTCAATATTTCTATGCAATTTTGTGGAAAATAACTACACACAAGCGCCAGTTTGACTGTTAACCCTTGGCAATATCAGAATAACGCTGTTAGTATCAATTTTGATCAACTTATAGATAATATGCTTCGATTTTGGAAATTGACAATGACTGGCTTAATAGAAAAGGGGGGGAGTTTTCATTCCCAAACGAAGTTTTCCAGTAAAGGCAGAACAGCAAACATAGAGAGATCATTTATATATTAGGTATTAATTCAGCAAAGCGTGTTTCTACGCTTCTTCATATTTTCTTACTTATTTGATGTGGTTTTACCCCGCGCAACGACAACAGATCATTTTGTTCATCGTATCTTCATACAGTAAAGAATAAATAAACATGAATTTAACCTGCTTTAGTTTGTTGCTTCATCAAGCATTTTGTAGTAGTTCTAACCACTTTTTGATGTAACGGTTATGCTATATAAGGCCACTGCTTGCTTAAATCTTTAGTTTAATTCATGTGCTCGCAAAATTGTTTAGTAGTTTCTTCAACTATTTTTCATTCCACTGTTTACAGTGGTTTTAGAAATTGAAACAGTGGCCAAATTCCAAATTGAAGGTTATTTCAAATAGTGATGATGAAAGGTTCCGTTGCGCGATTGCTGTCAGCAACTGCAAACCTTGGTGTAGTTGCAACCGAGTATATTTGAGGACAAGCATATAACCTTTTTAATACCTCACTGAGCTCATCACTAATTAGGCTGCGTATTTATCGTTTATGCGTACAACTAATGGATTTACATTGCTGTGATTTTTCACCAAACTATTTTTAATAGATGCTTCAAATTTCCTAAAATATATAAGAAAATATTCATTATCTGAAAGAAATTTTTCCCGTGAAGTTTCACACTCTCCGCCAAGCGTTACAAAAGGGAAGCGTGTTTTAAATGAATCCCTGCGAGGAAGTTTCAGCCTAAGGTCTCATCCGTTGATTATCCTCTAAACACAAGCAGATGTTTTTAACCTATCCGTGTCCATTTAAAAGCGTTTGGGGAAAAAAGGTACGCAATTTGAGACCAGCGACTCTTGGTACGAGGATGAGAGTGACTCTAAAGCTAACAATGCTACTGCTAAGAAATTCACCCCATGTTAAGTGAAAAAGGAGCGTGCCTGATTTCGACAGACGCATTAATAGCGACTCTTTCTAACAAAAAATCCCTAAGGGAATGGAATGAGATACAATATTTGAACATAATAGCGCATGGACTTGCACACTGTTGAAGAAAATTATAAGCGATATTATAGCATATAAAAACGTGTCTATAAACCATTTCAAAGCTTCGAACCCACTCTTCTTCATATGTGACTATTCAAAACAGCAAGCATAATATAACTCTAATTATTCTCATATTTTTCATCCGAATTTTTTACAGTACCTCCAAAATAACATTATACAAAGAAAAACCATGGTAGATTCTTCATAAGTTTATTTAATTTTTGTTTTGTTGACATATGCGGACATCGAAAGGAAATAATTTTCATTTAGTGGCACTAATACGTGCGTCAACAAATTGTAATTTTGGTGAATATCCAAGCAAAGTCTTCGCCACCAGTTTGTTTTCGAACTTGCTAAACATCGCATGCAAAGCATCAAAAACATTGACTTTGGATAGGGAGTTAACGTTTGAGGCAGTAGAATAAGGTGGAGGCATATAGTTCTTATGTTCAAAATTTAAAAAAAAAACATATTGCAGTAGGCAAAAGAAAGCACCAGAAAGACACTCCCACAAATGGAGAAAAAAGTTTTAAGCTGTGACAACACCGAACGAATCCATATACACACAAAAGTAAGATCCAAGCCTTGGTTATACATTCGCAACACACCGATGGACCTTAAACAAGTATTTTTCTTTATGGTGGATATATTTTTGTAATAAAGTACATTCTTTGTAACCGTCTGAACTTTTACTTCATTAGAAGTATCGCATACGGCACAACTAATCTAATCGACATCGTGAAATCAACTGCAGAACGCAATATCTTTCTCTTTCTCAAAATTCGGAGTGTATTACTTTATTAAAACTACTACTCTCAATATCTAATTTTCTGTTCCAAAATAGCCGATAGTCTATGTTGGTAGCGATCAATACGTTTTGCTTTAGTCCAAGAATTTATTCCGTTAATCTAAAAATATTGTAATGATAATAATCTAAAGGAGAAGTATCAGTTGGAAGAACAATTCTCCTTGAAATTGAGCTAGTTTAGTGCCATTAATAATCTTAAATCTTCAAATGCTTTCTTTTGAGCAGTGTTTTATTTGAATCTAATGTACGTAATGTTCTACGTAAAAAATTGTGGTAATTCCACAGAAATTTAGTACATCATCTTGTTTACAAACATAATGGGAGATTTAGATTTAATGGGACTTAACATAATTTGACAAACTAAACGCTCGATTTCTTCGTTAAATTTCGAAAACTGCACAACAGGTACGACGGTGTCTTTAAAAAATTTTTGCCATAGCTCAACTATTCTGTCGATTTAAACATATAGGTGTAATGTGATTTTTTTATGGCAAATGGAATTTTTGAACTTGCACTGCTCTTGATCGTTCGATTGCAAACAACTAAATCATGATTTAAATTTTAGTGGAAACCCAGTCTTCGTTTTAGAACGTTCTTTGTTAATTTGATTTTTGTTGAATTACACTCTTTATATGACTGGATAAGCTTAATTTTTGCTTTGAAAAATTCGTAGCGAGCTGCTACAATGTATTGTTTTAACAAAAAGCACTCTAATTGCAAGGTTAACTCAGGGAAGATTGCTACCATTTTTGGAAACACAAACCCTAATTATAATTGTGAAATGAAGTAATAAGCTTGAATTTTGAGTATGATTTGCATCCAGACCTGCTGTTCTACTAGGACCTGCCTGGCATTTTAACACAAGGTGAACACTTTTTTTTTTACATTTAAATACGTAAATAAACGATAAACGACGTAGATTGGAAAGAGTAAAAGCACAGAAGGGTAAGTTGTTCTTCTATGGGCTAGAAGAACTTTTGGTTATGTTGTTAATATTGATACAATACCACATTGCGTGGCGATAATTTACTTTCCAGCGTCTCTATAAATCGTTCTGTCTGACTAATTGCAAGCGCGCCCTATTTACAGTAAGTCTCACTAATATTGGATTTTTTCGCTGGACAAAAAATAAACGCTTGTCAAACCGAGTCCATCGTAGACCTAGTCCATAGGGAATACATATTAAAATATCAAAAAATAACAAACACAACATTACTTCAGTAGGTAAGAAAATTATATAACTTCCAAAACACAAAAAGCATAGCATCATTAATATTAGGTGTTTTCGTATAAGGAATGATACGAAGATCTAAAACAGCATGTTATTAAAATTTAATATTTGTTGAGGTATCCCTTTTGCTTAATAACGTCATTTAAACGTTTTGACATATTTTGTATGACTTTTCTTGTGTAGGATACAGGGACCTTATTCCCATCTTCTTGTAGTCTATTTTTCAGATCTTGGACGGGAGAGATTAAGTATTTTTGCACTCGACAGTCAAATTTATCTCACATATTTTTGATGGCGTTCGTGTCTGGTAATTGGTGAAGAGGGTGAAGCACTATAAATCAATTATATAAGAGGCACCCCTGTATCAAACGAGAAATATCTTAGTAGAATTTGAATATTTCCAAAATACCAAGTTAGTCTGTAGTTTCTTTCAAATTTTCCTTCAATATCCTTAATTAACGCTACTTGTTCAGAATCCCATTTGTAAACACCAATTTTCGGATTTCATTGGCTCCAATGCGTACCCAAAGCATAACAAAACCATTGCCATGTTCGCCGTAAGCCGATGGTAGAAAAACGTAGTATGAAACTAAGACCTCGACTACCGTCGTTAAATGTGTGAGGAAAGTGGAAAGCAAATATATCTTTACACTTTTGAATTGTTGTTTCCGCAGACCTGTTCACTACTACGTGAATTTCTGGCCACTTGGGAAGCGGCCTTAACATTTTTTGTCTATTTGTGAGACGATTTTTCTATTTTTTCCTATCTTTTCTTCTGCTATTTACTGCGCTCCCCGTACCACCATCCGTAGCGCCATCCTAAACCAAAGTATTCGTTGCAATAATCAATCGAAAACAAATGGCTTACGAAGAGTAATGTGTAAACATTTACCGTTGTTACAATTTGTTAACACACGCCTGTAATTTGATATATTTCTTGAACGGGTCCTCCACATCGACATTGATTGACATTGTGAAACCAAATTTCTGCGATCATCAGCTGCATTTGCTCGGGATTGTCTATCGCTCGCCAATCGTTCTTAATATAGATTTTTAGTTTCTTATGCTCGCATTAATCCAAAAAACGACTTTAAGCCTCGTCATATCCATTATTTAATATTTGAATATAAACATTCAATACTACTTTGCAGCATTAAATTTAAATCATTTTCTGTAAAAAGGTCAACATTGTGCTGAATTACTGTGTGAAAGTTTGTTTATAATGAGCATTCATCGCCTTACTAGGCCAGACCGGATTATTTTTCGGATTATGCATGTAGTCGTATTTTGTGTGGTGTGTCGTGAATTACAGTGTGGAAGAAAATTTTTTTGTATAACGTATTTAAGCACACTGTCCCGTTTTTGAAATAAAATCGTTCGCTGGAGCTGTCTCAAGACGCGGTTTATTATTTTTATTCTCATAAGTAAAAAATTCGCATCTTGGCTCTTCCAAAATGCTTAATATTTTATTATGTACCTCGAGAGAGCTGTAAAGTACTTTGATACCAGTTAAAAGCTTTTTACCAAGAAAGTATGCCGACGTAGAACTTTTATTAGACAGACAAAGTCCCGTTTTCGACCAATTTCTTTGTTAAATATCACCATATTCTTGCAAAATGAGCTACTAGTTTCCTCTTCTTTAAGATGGAGGTTTAATCTTCACAACTGTAGAAAGTGAATTGTGTTAAAAGAGCCTCCAATACTTGGGTTACAAAATCGTACGTGCTGTGTCATTATATTAGACACATCATACAGAGAGACGAAATAAGGCAGCACAAAAGAACATGCAATAGCCCGTTATTTCCAAATTTCGCTAAAAAAGTTCATTCACCACTCACTTTCACAAACTTGCCACCTAGTCCAATTGGCTAATAGCCATTATTACAGATTATATCTACAGCAATTATCTAAATAAATAAAATATAAAGTATGAGTAAAAAATGTATATAGCTAACGCAGAGGTACACCCACAACTAGTCCAGATCCAAGTTGCAAGTAAACCCCTAAAGCATTGTAAACAACAACAAAGACAGTCAGCAACACAAGTTAATTTTCGAATCATAGCGAAATGTTAAGATTGCAAGTTAGCTTAAGTACGACATAGGCAAATCGAGCGTATTAAGCATAGTTATTTTGACGACATCATAGTGTAACGATGTTTTCTGGGGCAGGGTAGGCCTCAGTCACATCAGGATCCGTTCCAAGATAATGTATTAAAGGTTGGACCTTTGGGTTTGTTCTTACTTTATTTTTATTTGTTTCATTTATTTTATTAATTTCGTGGAGGTTACAAATGGTTTTCTTTCTTTATTGTAGAGCGGTAGGCAAAAAAAACCAGCTTGGTGGCCAGACGTTTTATTCCTTTTCTTTTCTTTTTTTTTCCGCACGTATTTGTTCCGTTTATTAATTTCCGAATTCGCAAATTACTGCCAAGAGACGAATTGGTTCGCGTGTGTCATAGCAGCCGCGGGCCCCTTTTTAACTGGTCCTCGTCAGAAAAAAAAGGTGTTCGCCAGTCCTTCAGGGAGGGCGAGGGAGCACCTCCCCTATCCGTTGAGTCAATAGTCCTTTTAGTCCTTCAGGGATGGCGATTAAGCTAAACCAGCATATCCCCTATCCGTAAAGTCAAACAGAAAAAACCCTAGTAGTCAAAGTCAGCTTATAGTGTAGTCGGAGCTTTACTTACCTCGACGACGGCTATGACACAATAAAAGACTGAGCGTATTGCGACACGCTCTTTTATAGTGCTGGCCACCAAACTATCCCGTTTTACAGTGTTATTCTTATCTATATTTATTCTTACAGTGTTGGTTTGGGTTTGATCATACTTGTCTGGTCGAATATGTTTGTTTGGCTTTACGAATATATTTTATGCTTTTCCTACCTGTTTGCTTTTCTTATTTCTATGTGTGTTTACATTCTACTTATTCCATGTTAACCGTTAGGTATATTTTTCATGAAGTTTAGTGTATTCTCGTTTTAGTAAGAAAGCAAAACGCTTCCTTACAATAGGATTCTGCAAACAACTCTGACCGGAGTAAACAGCTCATAATTATATTTACATTGACTAAGCTTAATGAAAACAAAGTGCCTAGAAAACCGATTAGAGACATTAAAGCTTATCTCACCAAGTAAGGTGGGCGAATCGATGATACCATTAACTTAATTGAAAAGGAAATACCAAGAATAAATCTACGTTTCTCCAGTGACTGTAAGGATAGCAGAAGCAACCTATTTTCATATGGAGATAAAGAGAAATGCGGATGCTAACCCAAATTGCTAAAGGCAAACAGCAAGAATTCCTTTTGAATGAATTCAATTGAATCTACATAACACTAATGGGAAGGACACTACATAACAGCATTGGTCTAACTAAGCGCATGTATAACTATTCTGTAATGTAAGAATCCTTAAGCCCTTTGGATGACCTCTTAATGAAACCAAGCGCGCATTGAAGGCATCTGCAAATGTTGTCTAAAATAAGCATCAAATACTTAGTAGTAATCCACTATTTATTTTTTTAATCTATTTACACGTGAAATTCAGCTCCAATAAAATAACTGCCTCGTTAAGTAGACGCTTAAAAATAAAACTTATGTTGAATATTAGCAATTAACCTTCATAAGCCATAAAAAATAAAGAAATAATAAGAAGAACAAGATCTATGTATAAATAGAGAACGGAAAAACAAGTAAGAGAGGGGGAGTTTTTTTTTTAAACATCATGCTATCCATAGTTTTTTTTAGATTCTCACCAAAATAGCCATTTGTATTGAATCAGCGACAACGAAATATATAGATGATCCGAAATTTGGTTCAAAATTCAAATTAGAAGATTATTACGGATTTTTCATATTTCTGTTATGAATAACACTAGCAATGCTGTTAATTAGTAGTCGTTTGACAGCTCGCTCTCTCATTCTTATTATATTATTGGCAAAATTTCTGTTAACATTTTTTTAATATGACATCACTTTCCCTCAAAGGCTTGCAAAGTATAAGTTCTATATATGTTCGCTCTGTTAAACATTGAGTTATTATTTCTTTTGGTCTCATTACATATGTAATCACGACAAACTGTAATATTAATACACAAGTAAAAGTTGATTTAAAATAAACTATGGAGAAAAGTGCATTTTATTTCGAAGTTACGGACGTAACAGAAGCATAAACACATTTGTGCTTTTAAGTGACATTTCGGACATTAAAGTCGTTTTCTTCTATACAACTATCGCCATCGACGACTTTAGTACTTAATTGGTTATCTATTTCCAATAGATATACATCCACGAGCCCTTCTATACTAATCACTTGTCAGGCTTTATGTTATTTTTTTTTTTCGCTAATCTGTAACTCAATCTAAAAACATATCACGGTCCTCTTTTAAGTCCAACGTTGAGCTGACGAATTATGAATGAATACCAATAATCTTGCCATAAGAACTTACATTTCACGCACTGGCGGACAAACGTTATTTTCTAACAAAGATTGCAATTTTCGGAACAATTTTCTAAGCTATTCTAGTTTAATTCTCCGATCAAAGTAAAGATTACGTGTCCATATACACTAAAACTATTATTATTATTATTATTATTATTATTATTATAAATTCAGCCAGAGAATAAACTCTAAGACTAATGTCTTAAAGCACTAGCATCTAAGGCGTTCGGCTTTTATTATTATTAATATTATAATTATTATTATTGTTATTATTATTATAAAACAATACTCTACAAGATTTATCATGGATGCTATTGTTACTACGAAACATTTGGATGTTTCTACCCTGTTTTTATCTTTAACTATAAAGGAAGACTACTTTAATATTCATAGTGATGATAACGAAACAAGCGGAAAAGGATACACTGGTACTTTTCTGGGTATACCATATATGCAGATATCTTAAAAAAAGTAATCTGTGAAAAATGTTTGACTTTCGTGATCAAGCGGGATTTTACAGCCAGTCTATACGAAGCTGTTATACAACATGAACATTATAGCGCAAAAACGCTACATTTGGAAAAGAATATTATAAAAATAAACATAAATTAGCTATTGAAAAAGTAATTTTTGATAGGATTGTGGAGAAAATGAACGACTGATTTACTTCTTCCGATGACATAGATACTACGTTCTTGTCTTTACGTTAAGAGTATTATTGCAGAAAAATTCGAAATTCTTGATCTCACAGCAAATCAATTTAGAGCGTAATAATCGGGAAAATAAAAAACAGTTCCAATTACGTAACAGTTTCTAATAATTTATTAATTTATATAATTGTTTAATTGTGGAATATAAATAATATAATAATTATATAAAATAAGCAGATAATTACATAAAATAAATGTAGAAAATTGGATAATACAAGTCAAATATATGTGTGTGTAAGCAAATAAAATTAATAAATATATAAGTATAGTAAGTCCATTAGATGAAGATAAATATAATAAACTACAACATATTATTCTTCATATTTGTTGACATGAAAATTTTCATTGAAATTTGCCAAAGCGTTTGGCGAAGATAGAATTTAGGATTTTTTAATGCTTCGAAGAAAATGATGAAAAAAAATTATATTTGCTACATATATACCTGCTGTTTGGTCTTTTTTCGCACATACCCACTTGTATGCATGTAATAGTCTACATTCACTTAAGAACAATGAAATATATTTGCTTTTCAAAAGTTTGAGAGAATGCGACGTCAAGAAACTATTAACAGAATCTGTGTCCATAGACATAACGAGAATTAAAGAGCAAGCTATCAAATGGCTGCTAATTAACCACATTTCTATTATTATTCACAATAGAAATGAAAAAGTCCGTAATAATTTCCTAATTTGGATTTTGAACAAAATGTTGCACCACCTATTTATTTCGTTGTCTCTGATTCTTACGATTTATTTAGTTCTCTCTTGTTAACTAAAACAAACCACAACTAATAATTACTAGTCATATATATATTTTCATGTGTTACATTGTACTCCACTTATATTGTTATGGCAAATGGGCATGCCTTTTTTATTTTTCTATTTTATCCCTTCTCTTTTAAAGGTATAAACTTGCTAATAGGGCTGTTTATATCATAAATATATGAATAGTATTAAAAAGGAAATATGACACTTACATTGTCCACCAATTAAATGTACTTTGGCAGATTATTCAAAATAGATTGTTTCTGCATATCATATCTAGCTTTAAAATTGAAATTTTATATCATGTGGCTCTCATACATCCATCATAAAAAAGTCATTAAATTTTTCAAGTATTGTGTTTTTAGGGCTCATATTGAGAAAAGTATGACTTATACAATATACAGTTTTTCGCTACATAGTGAAAGAAAGTTGTGCAAAGAAAACGGTTGGTAAAATTTATAAAAGTGTTATGTTATCGTGGGAAGTTGCGCTAAATATCAGTGAGATAGAACGTAAAGAAAATATTTACTAATATTTTTCCTTCTAGTATTTGTTTAGCAAAAGCTTCAATTATGAAGGTGGCAATCGTTTATATTACTAATATAAGAGTCTTTAATCATCCATAGTGATTTTATTAGAAATTCCTCAGGGTCATATTCGCATTTCGTAAAGGTTATACAAATATGTCCTCAATTTGCATTCCGAAACTTCCCCTTCAGCTAATAGAATCTGAAAGGTTTTAATAACTTCCAATCTGTGTCAACATTACAACGAATAAAGCAAAATTGGTTAGTGTGCTAAAAACGAAAAATATTGGAACGACACTATATATATGATTCTTTTTCGAGTTTTATCAGTGTCATCATTATTTTTTGCTTCGTTCACACCATAACTTAATTTTTTTTACCAGAGGCGGTAGTCAACTTTTTTAAATCGCAAGAAAATATTTTTCGTTCAACATTTTTCCAGATTTTTTTTTAGTGGGCATATAAGCTTAGTCAAGTTATTCTCAACGAAGAAAAAAAAATTCTTTTAGTCTTCTTTTAAATATATAGTAGAAAAAGTGCCCATTTGTTCAATGCCAATTGATGTTAGGAACTCTACAGCATACTGTGTACTTTAAGGACCGAATTTTACACTGTTTAATTTTTATTTTCTTTTTTGTTTTGGTTTCAATTGGTGGCGATTTTACAAATATGGAATTAGCTATTTCTTTGGAAAATAATAGTTACTCATCGCTCGCGAATATGGACAACAGCATAGATCAGCAGCAAGCCAACGGAGCGCAAGTAGGCAGCGATGTAACTACTACGGTTATGGATTTGCCGGTGACTCTTCTAGAAAGAAATGATGAGTCTGCTTTCCCACGTTGTATCCATCAACGCGCGTTGAACCATAGCAATAGCATCAACGGGATGAAAGAAAAGAGTTCCCCTGCGGAAACTTTGTCCGTGTCCACTACTGTCGGTACTGTTGGAAATTCACAAGTACAGGCAGCTAAAGTTCTAACTATCAAAAACCTCAACAACGAAAATAGGCAGATTAATATTTCTTCCAATTTTGACAACAATAACCAGGCTAACCATAGTAATAACAGCAATAACAATACCTCGCAAAGTTCCACCATTACCTCTTTAATATTACTACAACCTTTAAATAAAACTCATAACCCGCCAAATTCTGGAACATCAGCTATTGGTCGAAATGATTGCTACATTAGTACTACAAGCACGACAGTGCTACCGAGTTTTAGCCAGCATTACTCCGAAGGCAAGTTTCCCTCAAGTTTTCTTCCTCTTTGAAAAAACAAAATGCACTCTTTTTCTTCGGCTAAGTTTTTTTTTTATATAAATATACTCCTTCTTTGTGTCTAATAAAGTTTAATATTTCCTATTTGATTTGCACAAACTGTTCTTTGCCTTATAGAAAGAAAAATTAAACAAAAATAGAAAATATCTTTGGTGCTGTGTACAAAGTCTGCAAGATTGCTAGAAGATAATGAACAATAACTTATATATTTTTTTCTTTCAAAAACAAAGCTTGTGGTTCCGTGGTACCATCCACGGATTATACTTACAGCCCAACGTATGCACAGTATGGCAACGCCTACGGAACCTATGGCTATGGGTCAAGTAGTGGTTTACTTAGTAAGTTCTTGAAATATTTTGAGAAAAGTACAAAATAAGATTTTATTTACTTAGTTCCTTTTTTTCCTAAATATTGTAGATTCATACTACTATGAGGGTGTACAAAATCAAACCACGAACACAACTGCTTCAAATCAGGAAATACGTTCCCCTTTGGCGGCTACGCGGGCTAATTCGTTGGCGTCGGCGGCCTCACCTACTGGCAGCGCTTGTACTAAATCTGAATCGTCGGATATTTTTCTTGTCTAGTGACTTTTGAAGCTTTTGCAGCAGATAATCATCTATAGGCAATTGAAAAGAGCGAGGGATTGATAACTCTGCTACATATTAGCTAAATTACCAAAACCAAGCAAAATGTGTTTTTGCGGCGTGCGCCGTATATTTCGATAAGTAGCATTAGCGTGCGTACATATATGTTTACATAAATACGTAAAATTTGATAGCAAATCAATCGAAGCTCGATGTACGTCGCATATCGAATCGTATACGTTCTATATTTTTCCAATTTTGTACCATCTGATAGATTAGTACAAACTAAAATTTAAATGCTATATATTATTTTATGAAACTTTTTCGATAGTTGTACGAACCCTTGTGAGAATCAAACGAGTTTTAAACTTGACATGGTTATTGGAATAAACAAGAATCTAGGATCACAGTTAATACGCCCAGCTAAATTTAATGAAAAATAGAAGATCGTATTTTCTTGCAAAATGTAGGCATGGACTGATATGCGTGGTCTTTTAACATAATCCAGAAAAAGTGATAAGAACGATTTTTGTTCTTATAGACGGAGTTTTGAGTTGCTAATTACTATTTGAGTAGACGGACTTGTATGACTAAATCACGACTACATCGATTCCACTATGCATACTTATTAACATATAAAATATGTCGTTAAAAATATATATATAAAAAGTACATATAAATGCATTGTATTATTAAAAAATATTAACTAGAATATAACTGTTGGAGAAAAAATACTCACGCACATTTTAATCCAATCAGTCTTCAAAGTCGTATATGTGGGTAGCTAGAAAATGTATTCTATATGAACTGATGGTAAGCTTTTTGGATGTTAGCGGACGTTTCCCACGACTCAATAATTTAACTTTAGGATAATGAGGCAACTTGAAATACAATGACAAAGAAAATATTACAGAAATCACATAAAAAGACAACTCTTTAAGGTGATTTGGTTATTATCAACTGATCGATATCAAAATATCCAATATCCTCAACCACTCTATTGTTAGAAAAAATTGTTTTGAATATAAATTTATTTGCCTGCCCGGTTTTAAGCGAGGCCGAGTTACTTATAGTATACAGCTGACTACCGTGACTGGAAAAGGTAATTTTCTCTTTCAGGATTGTACATTTTGTGACGCAATTCATAGATAACCAGGAATAGTCACATCAACTACAACAAGTATGCAATCTTGTATAGCTCGAATTGATTAAAAATTAATATTTATAGCAGCAATTCACTGATACAAACTACACAACTTCATGTTAAATTTTAATTCGATGTATTCCTATTGCCATAATAAATCTCTTCCTCAATTATATCACCCGCGCTTAAAAGTCGATACTATGGTAAATTATGTTACTCCTATAAAGACTATTGTGACGCGTTCTTATTGTTTCATCTTATATAAAGTTAGCAACAAAGACGTAAAAAAGTGAATTTACAAGATCTAACACTCGGAAAATATTTTTGTTTTTATTTAGGGCTACCAAAGATGTACAAACCAAAATATTTTTAGCCTTGTAAATTTATGTTTTGCCAGCTATATATTTGGCTTAAACTTAATTTTAATTATGCCCAGATATTCTATACATATCACATACGAAAATTTTTTTTGGTTTTTTAATTATCACCAAATGTATCAGCATATATACAAAATATTTATATATATCAACATAAATATCTTTAAATTTTCAATTTTAACAGTTGTTTTAGTTTTTGACTCTCTATTTTGCTATTTCCAAACATAGTCAGACAAAGAGAGGAACGCAAGCTTACACATATATAACACCTAACTAGCAGAAATAACAAAGGTATTAACTAAAGATATTTGTCTGATATATTTTTTTACATGACCAGTTACTCAACGGACGTCCCATATCCGCGTAACGGTTTGAATGTCAGAAAGAAGTGAGGAAAGAAAAAGAAAGAAAGCAATAGGGAGGTGATGGCCGCAACCCAGTGGATGTGTGGCCAAGTGTAATGCTTTTATACTTCGTATAGCTACGACCAAAGTAAACTCTATCGCACTGACATTTGAACCCGCAAACACTCACATGGCAGTCATGATTCTTACGTGCTCGGCTACTAATGCGGACAGATATGTCTGATATGAGATTTATAGGCAGATACCGAAAGCTCCTAATTCTTCCTCTCCCCCCCTCTCTCTCAACCACTTTTTCTTTCTCTTTACCAATTGCTAACGAGCTATCTATGTTAAAATTTACGCTGGTTCGGAATGCACACTTCCCTACGCTAAAAAAATTGAAATGAACTGATGAGATCAGTGTACATTAATAAAGGGCAAAGAAACAACTATCATTTCACTATTTATCGTTCTCTATGAACAACGAAGCAATTCTTCGTACACAGAAAAATAAAAAAAGTTATATTGTAAAGTAAATGCACTTAAGATAAACTATTACGCGATTAATGTGAAGCTATCAAAAATAATTTCCTTTTTTATTTCTAAAAATTTGAATTTAACCCAAATACATATAATATATAAACCTTTAATTTTTAAGTATTTAATGTTTTTGTGAAAGTTGATGACATTGGATATCTAATTAAACATGACTGAAATGTTAAGGCACTTTTTTCACGCCTTAATTTGTGCAAAACTGGTCGCCAATAAATAAAGTATATGACTTGGCAGTGAAATTTGAAGTTTGAACTATAGTTTTATTATATATATAATTATTTGCTTATTTCTACATAATCATAATCACAAAGGAACAAAAGAATTTTAGGATTCATACAATGTATATTATGTACATATCGGAGGAAAATTAAAGTTAAATATCGCAGAATAGCTTTTGAAAGAAGTTATGTATTAGTGTTTACAAAAACTTGATTTACAAGAATGTTGTTGGATAAGCGACAATGTCATTTTTTTTTTTTTTTTGTATTATAACTTTAATACCATTGTTTGTAGTGCATCCACATTTAGTAGTTTGTGCCACTTTTTAATGCAAAGTTCGCTTTTAGCATAAATTTCAACAATTTATTCGAACATATTGTTACAAATTTCGCTTTCCTTGATACGGTCCGTATCACTAAATTATGGATATTCTTTTCAAGAGAAATATAGTTCAAAATTCTTTTAACTTTAAGTTTCTTTATTTACAATCTATTTCTTTAAGGATAGGATTATTTACATTTTACTTTGGCAATACTCTCGACTTCTCAACACTAATATTCTTCTTCGATTCAAATCTTCTTGTACGACTGACTCTGCATTCCCCAAATAGCTATTCGTATACATTTTTACAGGCATGTTACTATTACCTAACTTCATGGCTTTATTTTTAATTCGTTAACCGGCTTTTCCGCTAATCATTTTCCTCGGCTGGCAGGTGCATGAGGCGCCGCGAATGTGCAATTGGGTTTTTCCCTCTCTGCTTTTCGGGTAATTTTTTTCTTGGGTTTCTTCCTGTCTGCTTTTCCGCTAATCTTTTTCATTGGCAGGCAGCTGCATGACGCAAATCAATTATTTGGAACGAACTGGATTTGGGATTTCCGTAACAATATTTACAACTTTTCAATGTGACTTATTCCACATTTAACCCGTACAGTACAGGCGTATAATAAAAGGTCTTTTATTAAGAGTGATGCCTTTTAAAATTTGAAAAAAAGCTTCTTTTCTTTCTTCTTTTTGGAAGCTTAGACATTCCCAGTGTGTTCTGAACAAAGTATCTTGCAAATATTCACCACCAACACACTACCGCACATGATCCCTCTGATTTTTAATCATTCTCTCCCATATTATCTGCTTTACGTCTCTGATGGCAGGGCGAATGTTCGGCTCCGAATGCCCGCTCAAATAATTTGACCGATGGTGTCGATATTTACTTTGCGTAGATGGTAGCCGTTATGCACAATATTCTTTTCGAAAACAAATTAAAGAAAAAAAAGTAATTCATTCGTTTCGGTAACAATACAACAAAAATTAAGCATTCTTTTCGTGAAAGTCCGCATATTGGAGGATTTCCAAAACATCACGTGACGTGATCAGAGCTTAGCATATTTAATTTGCTTCTCAAAAATTTTATTATTTTTCAGATTTAAATAAATAGATCTATGTGATACAAATTCCACAACGTTAATTTTTTTGCTCAATCGCGGAAGGACTTTCTATTCATAAGAAATCTCATATGAAGTGGGCTCCAAGAAATAGACCCGTTTGGCCCACTTCATTTTTATGTCAAATTGCTATTATGAACAAATTCTCATCATAAAATATTAGCAACTAGGCCTTCTTGACATAGAAATGTTTAAATATCGTTATATGCGGTGGTATCCAAGAAAAAAAAACCAACGTTGTCCAAGTTTGATTAGTTTGATTTCTTTGTCAATTTACTATTATAAACCCATAATCACATTGAAATATCGAAAATTAAACTTTCTTACTATATAAAAATTCACTTGTCGTAGACACGCTTATATGAGAAGGGATTAAAAAATGTCCTCCAAATGAATCAATTTAGAATGTGGAATACCATTACACAGTGAGATTTGCCGAAAAATTGCAATATTTTTACAACGTAGTGCGGTTTTGCGGACTTATTTAACACACCGAAAAGCTTAAGGTACGCCCACTTTTTATTCGATTCCAAATCATTTTCTCAGTCATGTCTGTCTGTCAGTCTGTCTATTCGGCCGTCTAAGGAGCGGAGGAGCGGAAATATGAAAAACAGGGCCGTGAGGATCCATTAGCGGTTGAGTATTTAAAAGAAGCATGTAGTGTGCCATGTTTTTCCAAACTATAATACTTCGCAAATTTTAATCTGCGTAACTTCATGCTTAATCTTTTTTTATTATATTGTATCCTTGTTATCCACTCTCGGAATTTATCGCACGTACATTATAATTTACTGTAAAATAAAAAAGTTCTTCATCGTTGTTTATTAAAAAACTATTGACTAGAATGGCTCTGGGGCTACCAACCCCGGGGGTAATCTGTTTATTTCGCTAGCCGATAGCCCAAAGCAAAAACGTAAAAACAGCAAAAACGCCTTTCCTGAATGGATTTTAGCTCCTGCAAAAATTTCGAAGTATATATTAAGCGCATGTGCTGATAGAAAGAAATCGAGAAAGATTCCTGATTACACAATATTCCTGTTTTGTTCATACATGTTTCAAAGGTATAAACAAAGAAGTTAGAAGTATATCTGGAGTCAGAGATGGACGTTTGCTACTCCTAGTTAGAAATATCGATGTCACTAAACAATTTCCAAACGCTAAACAGTTACGCGGAATATGTAAATTCACCACAGGATTGAACAACAAACTTAATACCTTCGAAGGTACAACATACTCTCCTTGTTTTAACCATATTCCCGAGAACGAGGTTGTTACAGAACTGTCTTCTTAAGGCGATACAGATGTGTATAAATTTATAAAAACGTTGACGACAAAGAGTGCCGTGATATTATTATCTTTCTACCGTCATCACTTGCCCGGGAAATTGGATATAACCTAGTATGCAGTTAAGCTTACCAACCCAATGCAATGTAAGGCAAGAAATGGTCGTAAATTAGGTCATATAGCCAAATGTTCCAGTCCTACCTGCAATAACTGCAACTTTCCATTACATCCTTATACACAGCGCAAACTAATACCAACCAAAGCAGTAGTAAGTAAAAATCAACCGCCAGATGGAAAAAATTATCTACTAAAAGAGCGATTTACTTGTCTTTTCTTAGACTTCTGACGCTTTGCATTAAGGCGCTGTGCAAGATTATTAATCATGTATCATGCATCTTCCTTCTTAGAAACAGAGATGAATTTTGTGAAAGCAACTGTCCAGCAAATTTGGTTCATTGTATTAGACATAATGCTGACAATTAAGGATTTAAATAAATTTTTTATTTTGAAAAGTTTAGCTTGAGTAGTACATAGTTCCTTTCTTTGTTCTAACTCAATGAGAAGAATTTTTAAGCTTTGCCTAAGACTTCTACTTTAGTTTAGCTAATTATGGGACAAATGCTCAACAAAACATACTCAAAATCTATATTAAAACATTTCAAATTTGTTGGTATTATTATCATTTTTTAGTAGAAGCACATAGCTTATATAATAGAAGCACATAATCATAATAATTTATCAGTCCCATCTATAAAACAAAGATGCAATATACGACTGTGAATTCACAAAAATAGTCTAAAATAGTAAGCTGTAAAAAACAGGCAAATTTAATTTAAAGCAGCAATAAAATAGAAAGACTTAATAAAGGTTTAATGGAAATGCTGAAGCAGTTAGCAAAAATGAAAGCCCACTATGATATTTATAAAGACATTATAAAGGAAAAGAACTACTAGAATCGAAATATATATTGCCTCTAAAGCATTCCTTGGTCCAATTGTTTGTAATACATATTTGAAAGCTGCTTTTGGGACTCGAAAACTTGCAGAAATCCACATGCGCCAACATCTGTATATACATGTGAACAATCGTGATATCTTCATTATCAAAATTAATGATATTACACCAATGTTTGATGTGGAGCAATTCAATTTCACGATTTACTAAATACAAGGAAATAATAAAAGTAAGGAAGAAGGTTTTCCGATTGCAGTGTTTTAGAACTTGAATCTATGACTTTAATTTAACGACTTTGCGAATTTAGAGCTGCACTCACTGATTCCCACCTAACGACTAACGCTAATTTCTCTGTGCTTCTCTGCAAAGTAACTTCATTCGTTGTACTCGTCGCTATCATCTCTCCGCTATTTACTGCTCTTCCCGGCACCTGCACTTTACATTTAGTCATTCTGCTCGTCATCTCTCCCAGATGACAATACATCTTCTTCCCCATCTTCAAAAGATTTGCACGGCTTCATATAATCAAAACAGGTGGCTGTATTACGAGAACTTTCAAAGTCTGCAACGTTTTCAACATCATAGCGTTTGTTACGTTTTACTGTGACAATTCGATATGGACCTAAATACTTTTTTTCCAGTTTTTTAACTATGACAAATTGTGTCCTTTTCCTTTCCGTGCGTCCATACGACCTTTGTCTTTTGCGATGTCTATCGTAGTGCTCCTTACATGCATCTTGCTCCTACTGTATTTGCTCTTTAACCACTTGTCATTTTTTATTCCATATGTGTTCCGAATAATATTTCAAATCGTGTAAACTTCGTTGGAACATTTAAAGTGGAGTTTATCGCCTTGTGAACCTGTCTAACAACTTTATGCCACTCGGATGAATCAGACAATAATGGTTTCATCCTATTTGCGATTATATTTCGACTTATTCTTCCTATGTGGCCATTGCCCCGACGCTCATCAGTTTTAATCCAAATATTTTCGTTATTATTTTCTGAACAAAGGTTAATAAATTCTTTCAACATAAATTCAGAACCTTTATTGGTAATTATTCTGGTTGGATAACCAAACATCTTTGAGAAGACGTTTAAATTTCTTATATCTTTTTCAGAGCTTATTATTTTACAGCAAAACATTCACAATGGATAGGATACACTTACAATTTTTAGCGTTTGCATTCATTGAACTTAAGTAGTGGATGTGTGGAGAATGTAATCGTGTATTCTCTTTTTGTATGCAAATTACAATTTTCCTAACCCTCTGTTGGGGATTCAACGCAATTCGCAATAAATTGGTTTACTTTCTTTTCTACGTGTTGTATTGCTGTTTGTAACTTTTCCAACATTGAAACTCTTTTTCCATTTTATTTATTTGAATGCATTGCAGTCTATAACTAATTTAAAGCGAGTTCCCAATCAATAGTGTCGATACTTTTTTAGTTTTCTTTTTTAAGTTTTTGAATCTCACGACGTTATTTCGCGCCCGACTAACGCAATATCCCAGTGGACTTCACTCCACTTACTGCGGTTCATACTTTTTCATATATTTTTGCAGTTTTATTTTCTAAGACTTGCTCCTCCAAAGTTGAAACTTTAATTGTTTTTGCTGCGTTGATCTGCCGCCGCTTTTCGCTCTTTTTGTTCTTTTTCTTCTTTGGTTCTACTTTGTTTGCTTTTTTGCACACCACTTTCATTGCTTCCATTTGTTGTTGTACTATCTTCGTTTCATTCTTTTTCTTCGATAATTTTCGTTGTTTTCTACAAAATTTTTCTTCGTTTGCTTATTCGTCAAAATCTGTAGTAGCAAAGAATGTTGTTGACTGCAGTTTTTCTAAAACATCATCAATCATCGACACTGGAAAACGATGTTTTAAAACCACTCCATTTAATTGTCTATTATCAGCACATAATCTACGTTCACGTGACTTCTTTGACTAGTAACACTCTACTTTCCACTGAGGATGTTAACGGCCTAGTATCTCTAACTTGCAGCCATTCTTCTCCACTTTATTTCTAACAACTTCACGTTCGTTTATTGGTAAACGTGTCGGTGACGAACGTAGGATGGAAGTATTTATAATTATCGTTGTGTATAATTTTCAGGGCGATCGGACACCTTCCGTCGTTATCTCTCGATGAATAATCAGAAATGATTGCTTTGACAGACTCTTTGTCCCTTTGTGGTATTGACATTATAAATAGTCATTTCCTTGTTGATAACTAAATTTATCGTACCAACGAATCTTTTAATAAGATCACTTCCAATAATTTTAACTTTGAAATTATCACACTCGATTCAAACAAAATTTACATTTAATTGCCAGTATATAAAAAGTTTCTTTCAATCAACAGAGAAGTAATTTATATTTTTAAGACTTTTATAATATTTATAAATTTTGCGACCGCAATCCCCTAATTTCTTCATCGAACTGCGATAACAAATATTAAGACCATCATTTTCATAGGTTGCCAATGCTGGAGTGTTGAAATGATCTCTCCCCACTTCGTAGTGGACGCATGTGTTGTGCAGCGCTGCATTGCGAGTGTTCCCACCGTTTTTGGGCTGTAGCAGAGTTTCCGCTCTGCCTCGAGAGAAATTTTTATAAACTGTAATTAGATTTACGAAATGCTAAATACCGTAGTTATGCACACCAATGCATCTTTCCACCGCCGAACTTCGATTAGGTTTCATCAGCCAAGGCTCCAGGAGGTATCCACTATCACCTGAAAAAAATATTCATGGTTTATACTTCGCCTTTCAACTGTATTTGCACAATTCGTTTCATATTCATTAGTTACAGCTTTTGGGTTTTTTAATTCACATTTTCACAACTTTTTCATATGCACCACTTTCGTCTTTCATGTCACAGCCATCATTTTCTTTAGTTGAGCATAAGCTGCTTTCTTTTTATCAAGCCTACTTTCTGGTTGTTGAACATCCAAATGGAATGAATGATGATGTCTTTCTTACCAGAATTAAGGATATTAAAATAATGTTTGATGTAAAGTAATTCAAATTCACTGTTAACTAAATATAAACGAATAACGAAATAATGATTGTAAGTAATAGGGTTTAACGACAGTATTATTTTGCAACTTCACTCGAAAGCTTATACTTAACGACTTTGCGACTTTAGAACTGCGTTCTCTCACTGCCACTGGCACTTATCACAAACATATCAAAAAAATTTTGTTATATCTTCTGCCTAATATTCATATATTGATTAACACTAAACTATTATTTAATATATTATATAAAATTATTTATTGACATTTAACGATATACTGCTTACCTTTCAAATTTTCTTTTGCTTTCGAATTTTCTACTTTGTTTCGATTTTGCAAGTAACAAGCAAGTATGAACTAGGCCAATGAGATATGGCTTGTATGTCCAGATTAATGAAAATTTGTAACATATCAGTGGTTATACGTAGTCAGATCAAAATGTATGACTTTAGGCTTAATTTGATTAAAAAGGAATTTTATAAGGAAACTTATAATGAAAAAAATAATAAAAATAGAAAATTTAATAAGTTACCATACATTCAAAATGTTAATGTCGTAGAGAAATGGAGTAGATAGAATTAAAATTATTAGGGTTAACTACAAAGTAATTCCTTTAGGTGAGCGTCGTTGTGATTATTAAAATTACATTTAGGTTATTGTATATATTAACGTCGTTAAAAAAGCTGCTGATATTTACGGTGGTTAAAGGTTAAAACTTGAGCTGACTCTTTTGTATTGCGCATTTCACATTCGTCACTTCGTGAGGATCTAATCATTTTCATGTAGATTTTGTCATACGAGTAATCGCTCATGAGTCTGAGAGCCTTTTAATTTGCAGCTTCTGAATAGTGATTTAAAAACGAGAGGTGGGTGAATTTCGCAGACAACTAGCTGCAATCACCTTATATTTAACGCCTAACAATTGGAACATTAAGATATTCTTCCTAACGAGTGTCTGTGATGAAAGGAATGCACACAAGGGAGTGGTGCTCCGCGAGCATGGAAGTCGGCTTTTCGTTTAGAATAAAACCGCAATGGCTTGGCACCCAAATCAAATTCTAACTCCCTATGAAATAATTGTTTAACATTTCATATATTGAAAAAACGTATTAATTATATGACAATAGTTTTCTGACGCTGAGCAAATGACAAAAGGTTCAACAAAGGCTGAACTCAGTACCACAGTGATCTCGCAAATTCTACTTCATAGATATTCAACCACCACGAAAGGACAAACGCTTTTTCCAAGCAACCCATGTGTGCCATATAACACTGACAGATAATTATATATGCAAATATAGTTTAATTTATTACGCCTAAAGATTAATGGTATATTATTTTTAGGTTTACAATATATTTTATATATATACTTTCCTTTTATTTATTTATTTATTTATTCCACTTATACAGAAACTCAACTAAAACAAACGACAGTCGAGTTCAAATGACTTTTAAAGTAAATCTTAAATTAATTATTATTAAAAAAAAAAAACTTAGTATAAGTACAATAAAACAAATAAAAGGAAAAAAAGAAAAAAAAGAAAAAAAGCATGTACACAATTAGCACAGAGCCACACCCACAACCGGTACAGAACCTAGTTGCAAATGAACCCCTAAGCCATCGCAAACATGCATAAGCTTGGCAACCGATAATAGTTAACAACAATTAATTTTCGAATCATAGTGACTTTTTAAGATTAAGAGCTAGTTTAAGTACGACATTGGCAAATCTCGTGTATTAAGCAAAGCTAGGTCCGCTCTTGGTTTCATCAAGAGGTGGTCCAAAGAGCTTGATGATCCGTATATTACCAAAAGGCTGTATACTTGTTTGGTTAGGCCTATACTTGAGTATGCTTCTATTGTGTGGTCTCCCTCATATAGGTGCTATGTAGACTCAATTGAATCTACTCAAAAGCAATTCCTGTTCTTTGCTCTTAGGAATTTGGGTTGGGATCCGTCTGCTTCTCTTCCCCCCTATGAAAATAGGTTGCTTCTTTTGTCCTTACCGTCTCTTGAAAAACGTAGATTTGTTCTTGGCGTTTGCTTTGCAATCAAATTAATAAACGGCGCTATTGACTCGCCGTCATTACTTGGAGAAATAAGTTTTAATGTTCCTAACCGCTTCTCTAGGCACTTTACCTTGGTTAAGGTTAGTCATTGTAAA
>CCAG010024062.1:0-21907 GCA_001077435.1 Glossina morsitans morsitans | reverse complement strand
AAAGAAAAAACTTAGTATAAGTACAATAAAACAGATAAAAGAAAAAAGAAAAAAAAGCATGTACACAATTAGCACAGAGCCACACCCACAACCGGTACAGAACCTAGTTGCAAATGAACCCCTAAGCCATCGCAAACATGCATAAGCTTGGCAACCGATAATAGTTAACAACAATTAATTTTCGAATCATAGTGACTTTTTAGGATTAAGAGCTAGTTTAAGTACGACATTGGCAAATCTCGTGTATTAAGCAATGTTGCTTTAATGTATTTTAAAGTGTCCGATAATGAAAAAAGGTGATAGACGTTATTTAGGTTCTTGCAAACAACTCTGAGCGGGTTAAACAGCTCATAATTATATTTACAATGACTAACCTTAACCAAGGTAAAGTGCCTAGAGAAGCGGTTAGGAACATTAAAACTTATTTCTCCAAGTAATGACGGCGAGTCAATAGCGCCGTTTATTAATTTGATTGCAAAGCAAACGCCACGAACAAATCTACGTTTTTCAAGAGACGGTAAGGACAAAAGAAGCAACCTATTTTCATAGGGGGGAAGAGAAGCAGACGGATCCCAACCCAAATTCCTAAGAGCAAAGAACAGGAATTGCTTTTGAGTAGATTCAATTGAGTCTACATAGCACCTATATGAGGGAGACCACACAATAGAAGCATACTCAAGTATAGGCCTAACCAAACACGTATACAGCCTTTTGGTAATATACGGATCATCTAGCTCTTTGGACCACCTCTTGATGAGACCAAGAGCGGACCTAGCTTTGCTTATCGAGAACTCAACGTGCAAATTGAAACGTAACCTACGGTCAAAGTGGACGCCTAGGTCTGTGAACGACTCAACGTCCTCCAACTTGTGCGAATCTATAAAGTAATGGGTTATGAATGACTTCCTTCTAGAGAAAGAAAGCTTCTTACATTTATTTAGGTTTAGTGTCATATAATTTGAAGAGCACCATGCCACCAATTTATTTAAGTCAGTTTGAAGCTGATGTGATTGCGATTCTAAGGAAAAAGAAGAAAACAGTTTCACATCATCAGCATACATTAAGATCTGGCTAGATTTAATCGCCGAAGGCAAGTCATTAATGTATAGATTAAATAAAATGGGTCCTAAGTGGCTACCTTGAGGTACTCCTGACGAAACGTGGAGTTCATATGAAGTGGTGAAGTTAAACAAAACCTTGAATGACCTATTATGCAGATAAGAGCTTATCCATTTCACTAAGTAGGAAGGGAAGCCAGCGGCTTGAAGTTTAAAGATAAGTAATTTGTGATTAACCAAATCGAACGCTTTGCTAAAATCGGTGTATATGACGTCTGTGCAAGAGCCATTGGAAAATTCCTTGAAAGCCCGACAAGTAAACTCTAACAGATTAGTGACCGTAGAACTTCGTTTTCGGAAGCCATGTTGGAGTGGAGAAATATATAGGTAAAACACTTAGCTTGGCAAATCCTCTATAGTTCTCCACGAGCTGTCTACTCCCACTTTTGTGAATAGGAATAAGGAAACTAATCTTCCAACACAAAGGGAAAGCATTTAAATTCAAGGACTTATTAAAAAATCTTTAAGATAACACCACAAAGCTCAATTGCGCAAGGCTTAAGTACACATGACGGAATTCCATCAGGTCCCCGCGCACAACTGTATTTCAGAGAAGTCAACCCATTAAAAACGTCGTCATCAGAAATAACCAAATTGGGTATTGAAACCGAGTTAGTTATAGGATAAGGGTAATTTGCTGATGAATCAAAACTAGCAGACGAAAAGTTTCGTCGGAAGTACTCCGCAAACAGATTTGAGATTTCAAAATCATCCGAGGAGTCAGAGCCATTAAAAGAGACAAACTAGGGATATGCAGAAATTTTTCTTTTTGAATTAAGGAATTTAAAGAAGTATTAAGCAAACAGAGAGGATTTAATGAACTGAAGGTATCTGCAATAATAATGGTGGTTGAGGGAGTTAAATCTATGCCTTGCGGCTGAGTACGCGAAATAGTCTAAAGAAGAGCCACATTTTAAAAATTTCTTGAACAGCTTGTTTTTCCTATTCGTATAATACCTAATTGTCGTATTAAACCACGGGGGACACCTACTTCGAGGTCGGCACTGCTTAAGCGGAACAGATGCAGCCATAGCTAGATTTAATGTATTGTAGAACGATGGCAATAAGCTTTCTATACTCCCGGTTGAGAAATCAAGCCTCATATGCAAAAGACGATTTTTTAGCAATACAATATTGATTTTACGAAAATGATAATATTTGGTGGAAAAGGTTGAATTTGGAATATTAAGGCAGTTCAACGAACCATCATACTTGTGATGAAAGGAAATGCACATTGCTGGATGATAAGGATCCTCAGGTAAACTAAAAGATGGACAACGATTTACACTAATCTCAGGAAAATTGGCAAACCAGAGATCAAGCAGTCTACCATTAAAATTAAGCGTACGGTTATATTGAACTAAGTTATGGTCAAATAATTCGCTAAAGAACACGACAGCTCTATCAGATGTTCAAGTAAGAATCAAACAGCCAAAATTATCACTGTTACACCAAGTGAGTTGAGGCAATTTGAAGTCACCCAACGCATTGACTAAATCAGTGGGTGTAGACTGCTTGGCTACTTCACAAATGAGCGCAGCCTGTTTCTCATAAATGGAGATATCAGAATTTAGGCGAAATTGAGGAGACATTATTAATAGTGTGTCCTTGCATCACTGTATACTGCGCACACATTTGAAGCAGGTAATCAAAACACCTGTACTTTCACTAGGCAAACAAAAATCACCACATTTTTGGCTAACTTGTATTTGATAAATATTTCCTATCCTTTGTATTTGAAAAATATTAGATTCTATGAGTTTGATAAGGACCCCCAATATGAACAAATCTGTTTTGATTTGGTTAGAGAGCGCTTAGTTCTGATGCGTTATCCTAATGGTTTATTAAAAGTAGATGCTTATGGAAGTATAGGCAAGTACGCGCAAATTCTTTGGTGTAACCGTCGTAGGAGTGTCAGTGAGCAAGGTATAGAAAGCCTCCCACAACTCCCACAAGGTTGCCCTAAACTTTGTGCAGATAACAGCTTTGCACTTCACAGGACTGACAGGACAAAAAAATAAATATTTATTTATATCTAATGTTACAGTCGTTGTTGCTAAGACTGAGACTGATGATTATATTGTGCCGTTGTGATGAATACATTTGTGGCTACCTTACTATTGCTTCCGAAAACACCATCTAAATTAGTTTATCACCATTTCACTTTTCTCTTAACAGTTGCAACAAACAGTTTCATATAGCCAACAAACGAATACATATTATATACATGTATTTGGTGGTTACTAATGTTTGTATCTTAAAAACCTTTCATTGTGTATGCATGACAAACATTTTTCTTTTCTCTATTAGAGTTTCCAACTTTTTCTTTTTTGTTTTCTTGTCTGCGTTTTTGTTTTCGTCACATATAGAGGCTTGCGCAAAACTCATCGAAATTTTCAACAAATGTGCTTGAACACATTTGAATAATTATTTGTTCTCAAACTTGTATAATAAAATCTGAATAGGGACATATTATTGTTTACTTTTTAATGCAAGCCGACAAAGCCACACACACGAGAACAATAATATATCAAAAATTTACGACATTTATAATTATTTTACTTGTACTTGCCTTTGGTGGTTTTTTATTTGCCTTACATGAATTTGTTTTTAAAAATAAGATACTCAATTTTCACTTTTGAACGATGCATTCAGTTTTCTTTCTACACCAATATTTTTAGCGCCATGTCGAAAACACGACTCTCCCATGCTATACCGACTTCAGTCTCTACGACAACCATGAACCCAATTATAACAAACGTTAGACTACCTTCTCTGTGAAATTATTCGCTCTTGCATTTATAGAGGCTTGCGCTACACTGTCTGATTCGCCAAACCCTAAAAAACTTACAATACATGGTTGCGAACTGTTGGCGCAATAGATTACTTTTGGATTAAAATAAGAAAAAAATACTTACTTAGTTACTTACTTACTTATCTTACCCATAGCTATTTCAAGCATCAGTTCAATTGCCGTAAATATTTCAGTCAAAATCGGCTTCCTATCATCTCTCACTGACATATAGAATTGGGCTCAGTGTCTGTACTTATTATGTTATTTACGTTTACGTTACATCGAGGGGTGTGGGGATCTCTCGGTGTTCCAACCATTAGTTAGTACATTGTTTGCACTTTCTTTTAAAGAAGGAAAGGGTAGTGGGAACAATGTAGCAGCAAAAGTACCACCTATTCGTACAGATTTATCGCCGGCGAGTTAACGAGTTTCCAAATGATCCGTTTTAAAAAAGTTATTTACAAGAATAAACAAGATCTTCGGATTTTTCGTATCATGATAATAATTTCCGATTCAAGCAGAGAGTAAATTTGACAGTTCGCTTGAGTTTCTGTGTTTCGGAAACGGTAATTGTGCATTCCTGTTGTTGAGTTACGATTTTCAAGTGTACGTTTTACCCAAAAAAGGAAGATTCGTGTTTGTTCACTGCTTTATAGCTGTTGACTGGCACTGTTAGTCCGTTGATCGTTATATATAAACCATTGGGGGAATATTAAAGTTTGGGACTAACTTAGTCATGCGGTAAATATTGCAGTTTAGAATTATTTAACTATAACTTGCAAAGTAAATGAGTTGAGTTATATTTTTATTTATTTATTTCACATAAGAAAATTCAGCTACACACTTAACCAATAACTACTATAGCATTCATAACAAGTGTGAACGCATCCGCAATAAAACAAAAGTGAAAAAACAAAATGTATATGATATTTAAAACTACTTAAAACTATGTACTAATATCAACCAAGTTAAATCAGTGAAATGCGTTAAGAAAAATTTATGTGCTTCATTATCAAAAACCAGCAGTTCAAGCATTTTGCAATAATGTTAAGCAGAATCATAAAAAGTAAGAAAATTAAATTCGATCAGGACCGAATCTTTTGTACCCACCACACTTATCCTAAAAAAGACAAAAGAAGTAAAAGAACAAAATGATCATGCTCCATAATATGGAGTGGGCGCAGCTGATTTTTTCTATTTTCAAAGTAAAAGTTTTTATCGTATAAGCTTGTACGCGTGTTCTTTGAAAGTAGTTCTGTAAATTAGTAGGCGATATCTTCATTTTCGCTAACGGGAGAATGTTTACCACAAATATTACAAGGTTGCGCAAACAGACAGATGGACAGATGAATAGGCGGACATGTTTAGGTGCATTCCAAATTTGAAAATGGCCAAGAATATAAATATTTTGAAGTTTGCGCGTTATAAAGGTATTGAAAAAATAATTAAATTTTGATACACTAGAATATGAGGTAGGTGTGGTGTATTTTTTCCATTTTTGGTCACAAATGCTACAGCATCGCCCATAGAATATGCGTTCAAATTTTTGTATATTACAAATTTCTTGTATATAACAAATTTTTCATTCTATATGAAAAACAGAGGTGTTCTCAGATTACGTGGTGCTGTGGGCGTGTATTTGGACCGATTAGGCCGATTTTCAGTACCAACTTGTGTGCAAGAATTTTCACTGTTTCTGCCAGATTTGAAGTTGATAGTATCATTTTTGTGGCCAAGAGAATGTTTACAATAGACATTACGCATACTTACATTACATACATACTTTGTGGAGTGTCTGATGCTTCCTTTTGGGCATTGCAAACGTTTTTACAAAATGAATATACCCCTCATTCTTAGGTGATGAGTATAAAAATGCAGTAACTCTAAGAAGAAGTTATGCGGACATTATAGTTCAACCAATATGTACAGATCTATAAAGATGATAATATAAACAAATTCCATCAGATTGACAAACTTCTTTGCAAGATGCCTGGGAACATAAACTGAATGCATGCCGGGTTTTAGCTTATCCGAGAATACCAAAACAGATATGATCTACAAAAGTCAAGGAAACCTCGTACAAATTATGATATTTATTAATATTAGAGCCCATAACTCTCAATAGATGAAAAAATTCGTAATTTGTTCGACGCTGAGATAAAAAAAACATAACGCCTACTACGTCGAGACGGACCACTTATGTTCATATTATTAAACGATACACCGATGCAAATGCGTCTTTTCAAAGGATACGGTCAAATTAATAAGTTTAAGGCGACTGTCATAGGGGGAATCATTCAGGATCCCAGCACAAACCGCGTAATGCAACTTTTAAAAACAGCTTCTGAACAGTTTCAATGAGGCGATGTACACATTATAATTGTGTGGTAAATATAATCACCGCGCATTCAAGAATAGATCTAATTAGCACAACATAAAGCCTTTCAGTGACGTACGCATCCAGAAATTATTTAGGTCAACGCTTAACGAAACCCAGAATAGATTTAGGAGTATTAACCACCAAGAGAATCGGCAAATGGAATCCATTTCGAATCAATAAGCCAGATGCAACATTATCCAGCCAATGACAATTTAAATGGTAATTGACGGATATCGGGGTAGATCTGGATAATGATAACTTTCTACATTTGTCCCGGTTTAACGTCATAGCATTATGCTTGCACCAACTGGATAACTTAATGAGATTTCGCTCTTTTTACTACGTTGAAAGAACGAAAGATGTTTACATCGTCGGTAAATATTAAAAGATTGGAATTCTTTACACAGAAAGGTTGCAATAAAAAAAAGGGAGAACCAATGTGACGTCCTTGCGATACCTCTGATATAACATCGATCTTGCGAGAGATATAACCGTTAAAAATAAAACACTGAGTACATTCAGAAATATACCATCTGATCAACTTAATAAAGTTAAAGGCACATTAGCTTATGTAGGAGAAGAAAGTGCGGCATTCTATCAGAAGCTTTTGAAAACTCTGTGTATTATATCTATTTGCATTCTTACCAAAAAGCCACAAAACGCACTACAAACCAATGCCAAAAGATTAATCGTCGTAGACTTACCCTTAGCAAACGACCATGCTGTGAGGGAAGATGATAGCTCAAATAGACGGCTCAATTCTGGCCGCCAGTAAACGTTCAAAAAGTTTAGTAATTGCACTTAGCTTCGCGACACCTCTGCAATTGCTTATTCGATTTCCAAGATCGCACTTAGAGAGCGGCATATTATAAAATTGCTTCAATCTTTCAGGGAAGTCTCCTTTCATGGGACTACTATTAAAAATAACTGTTAACGGAATACGCAGCACTCCTGGGGGACTTGAGCACAAGACCATTGCAGAGAACACAACACTTTAAATACATCATCCCCTAAAAATATGATGTAAGAGAAGTATTTAAAGGTAAAGATACGAATCCCCAATAATCCTATCGTCATTATAACAGCTTCAAACAAATTCAGCAAAGAAATCCAACGCGTTAGAGAACCCAGTATTGTTACAACTCATTACTTAATGGAAACGAAAAACCTTGCTTTTAGAATTAATAAATTTGTCGGCCAGTAGTTTATTTTTCATTTTCAGGACGTAAGCAACATAGCCTGTCCTAAGTCCTAAGTACATTAAATTTATAACGCTCAACAAAATACGATGCATAATCTAACAAAAGGTCACTTGATTACAATTGATTAAAGTTTTGGTAATAACTCGATAAATAACTTCGACATGTGGTATATATTGTAACGTAAAAACTAATTTTGTTGTATTGCATGTCTTATTACTCTAATTATAGCTTTAGTCGTGTGTGTCATAATGATTAAGGCTTGCCGTGCTGTAAATATAAAAGTTTCAATCAAAGAGTTTAAATAACTACCAACAAGACTGGAATTGGAAAGAAATTGGTAGTTTTTTCGCGGTAGATCTTAGTCAACGTTCCACTATGTAGTTCCGTTTTTTTATTTGACCAGCTACGCATGGGATTTACCTTTATATATTGGGTCACGGCGATGGTCGGCAAGGATTGTATGAACAAAACGAGGAAAAAATGGAGTAGTATTTGGGTACGTTCTATTTGAATGTGAAAACATGGTGAGCATTGAGAAGGATCTCTGTTAATAGGTTGTTCCAAGATCGGTCAGTGCGATTAAAGCGCGACGATTCGCGATAATTCGTTTTCCAGCATTTAATTGATTAACAAATCGTTTTTAACTTTGTGGAAAACTTACCTTGAATATCCCTAAGCACAACACAGCCCACATTACGCCAATGCTCAGGAATACCGAAAGTAAATGTGTCGAGTTTAAAATCGTGTAATATCCCTAAACTGGATTATATAGAAGGAGCTGCATATGTTAAAAGTAAGTACGGAATGGATTGGGTTAGAAAGAATGGACAGCCCTTTCATTACTTTATAATACTCGACCTGAGTGTGAAAGACCGCTTGGCTATAGAGAAGGAAAGATATGAAAGAATTACAATATACAAGATGGCGTAGCGACAACATCTAAGCTTAGATGACATACATAAAATGTATGGATACTTAAAAAAGTGCATGGTAATGGCTATTAAGTGCTTAGGAGCAGCAATAATTAAATTGATAAATAAATTGTGAATTACTTGTTGTAACGTTGATGGAAATTGTACAAGCTTTTATTTATCTCACCGCCTTAATTCAAATGTATCAAAGTAAGATGAAGGTCTGGGACCGGCGGGCGAGCCCTAACATAAATAAGTGAACACATATCTCTAACAAACAATACCGGACCTTTGTTCTTTACATACGTAAGAGGTAGTCATTCCATTTGTAATAATTTCGTCAACATATTAGGTACACCGACTGAATCAAATGGTGGTGGTTTTTTAAGAGAATAGGTATCTGTGCGGTCGAGTTTCTTCACTGTCAGCAGGGGCCATCATCTTTTTGGCTGTGAAAAATCTTCGATCTTGCTAGTGTAGAACTATTTTGCAGCAGAGTACCTCGCTGTACATGTGTCTAAACTGCGTGTGAAGCAGATTGGTTTAGGCGCATATGGTAAGAGGCCAAGCTTTAGGTGCTTTCTATCTGGAGATGACTGAATTTTAAAAAGTCTAATTAAACCAGTACTTTTTTTTGTTATTAAAGCATTTACACAGTTAAATTTTTATATTTTACGTAAGTATTAATTTATACGTTTGATGATAACATATATTATGTTTTACAAAGGCGGTAATTTGTATATAATAAAAAACTAGGGCGGCCAAGCTTTCATTCTTTTGGAAACGTTGCCAGTTATAACAGCCGTGGTTTGTTTTTTTTTTTTCTCAAATTTCTGCAAGGGGAATTAACGTTGTTATAAACAAAAGTAATCCGTTATCGGCTTGTATTGAAGGGCACTTGTCTTATTTAATGTTAACTTGACGCAATCTAACGTTTTTAAACCGTTAGACGAAACTATACTTTTAGCTCAGACAATAAGCTTATTTTACAAATAAACACACTTTTGATGTCAGACCACAAGCTTTTAATGTAAACTTTTGTATATTGTGTGACTACAATTTACTAACAGACAAGTTTAACTTTCTTTACTCAATGAAAGTAAGTATACTAAGATATAAAGACATAACTCTTCGGAGTTGTATTTTCCGTACGTAGACAGGGCGGTTACAGTTGTAGTTTAAAAAATGGGGTTCTTAATTAAAAACAAACTTTGTTAATTAAAAACAGACTTTGTTTTTCTCTGTACGTAGAGAGATAGATGCGGAATAAAGTAGGAAGTGAGGAAAAATGTTCTTTCTTATAATGTAAAGAAACTTAAGGCAAATCTAAAGCTTTTATTTCTAAAAAATAATGAATCAATTGCCAAGTGCGAAAGAATTTACTGCCAATATTTGCATAGTAGTTGCATTTTAGGGGTTTTGTTTTAAAAACCCAAAGTTATATATAGTCAAATATTGTAATTACATTTATTTTTCACTTTTAAGTTCACTTCAATCACAACTGAATTAAAAAAAGCAAAATGTTATACAATTTATTTTATACTTTCTACTCTATAAAAGTTCGCGTTCTATTCACAAAGCCCTCTTACTTCACATCGAAATCGACAAGATAGTTTTAAAAATTCGAATCCACTTCATCGTCGCATCCGCCATATTTAATTTACAATTAACGCGTTTGACTGGTTCTACTCTCTGAGCTTTTTTATTTAATACATATTTCGATTGGATTGAATAGTAAACCATTAAAAATGCGGTACTGATGATAAAATTTATTGTTTCAGTTAAAAAATTTGATATGTTTTATTTTTTAGAATAGCTTTCGTTTCTTATGGCCATAACGTGTTGCTGTGCATAAGGTGGGATCAGCAAAATGTAGTGTGTTATGAGCTCCTGAAACCGATTTAAACTCTTACTGCAGCTGTCTGTTGATGTCAATTGAACAAATTGAACGTTGTATTGCTACAAAAAGCACCAGCAAATTGCTACGATACGAATTAACTGAAAATGCCATTTTGGCCGCTTGTTGTAATTATTGTCAAGAATACACAGTTGCAGATCGAATAAAAAGTTCAGCTTGCTCACCAGACATGGCGCCTTCTGATTACCACTTGTTCAGGTCGGTGTTTGGCTGGAACGTGGGTCCACAAAGTTGAAGAGGTGTGAAAATGGGTCGATGATTGAATGGCTGCGAAGACAACACACACACATGATATCGCCATGTTTCCAGAAATATGGTGAAATGCGGTAGAAAATAATGGAAAATGTTTTGATCAATGTATATTGCACCAAAATTTTCTCAATAAATGTCTTTTTCAGGTGAAAAAACTATCAAAATTAATACAAACACATCACATGGTGATGAAGTCGAACAGAACCCTGAATGATCTGTTATGAAAATAAGAGGTTATCAATTTTACGTATTACAAAGGAAAGTGAGAGGCCAGGAGTTTGAAGATCAATAAGTTATGGTTCACTATGTCAAACTAGAGCCAATAGAAAAAGCCTTGAAGACATGGCAAATAAATTCTACAAGATTCGTAACTCAACTTGGCAATGCCTCTATAAGTTTCAATTACAGACTTGTTTCCACATTTATGAAGCAGAATGAGGAAACTATTCTTCCAACACAAAGGGAAACACATGATTTCAAGGACTGATTAAAAGTTTTTGAAATAGCACCACATTACTCATCAGAGCATGGTTTCAGAATTTATGTGCGAATGCCACTGTGCCCCGGCTCATAACTATTTTTTAGAGACCTCAAACAAGTACAACATCGTCTTTTGAAATGACCAAGTTAGAATTGAAACCGAGTTGGTTATCGGATACGGATAGTTTACAGTTACATCAGAAGCAGCAATTGCAAAATTACGTTGGAAGTATTCAACAAAGAGATATGAGGTTTCAATATCCCAACAGGACTCAAAGCCATTGAAAGAAACCTGCGAGAGATACATGAAAATTTTTCTTTTGGAGTTGACAAACTTATAAAAATATTTACAATTAACAATCGGTGAGGATTTTATCAACGAAAGATATCTACCATAACATTGCTGTTTGCGGTAGTTAAATATACTCTGCCTTGTGGCAGAGTAGGTGAAGTAGTCCTACGCAGAACCACTTTTCATAAATTTTTTGAAAAAGTTTGTTTTTTTCTATTTTTATATAATATTCGAGGGCCAGGTTGCTTCATCAGAGCTGATGCAGAAATAGCTATGTTTAATACATTATGGAACGACGACAGTAGGGTTTCGATATTCCCAGCAGAGAAATCAAGCATATTGTGTGAAAGATAAGATTTAACCATTAAAGTATTATTTTTTTTAAAACCATTTGCATTTCGGGGAATAGAGGGGAGTTTTATATATAACTCTTTAGTGGGAATTTTCGCACGAATGGCAATAAATTCAACGTTTCCACCAGTGCGATTCAATCGATACTTCCTAAAAACTGGGAAAGAATTCCACCAACTCTAACACGTTTTAGTGAAAATCAAACAGAAAAACTCCATGCTCACTGAATTTAAGAAAGTAGAACAAGACTTTGAGTATAGGCCACTAACATTTTGTTAAATGAAACTTCCTAGGCCTGAAAAAACATTTAGTTGTTCGAGGGTGGAAGAACTACTGAGTTCTTATTACGGGCACTATCTCGAGGAATGAATTTTTTTACTCATCAACTTTTAATCATTCAACTGTCCACAATGGTCTACTTAACAAAACTTCCACGTCTTCAGTCAGAACAACACCTTAAAAGACAAGATAGCCCTCTGTTGAAATGGAACCATTTTGAAAATATTAACACGCTTGTAAGGAAGCGCTCTGCTCCTTTACTAATAATAAAAAGAAAAAAAAAAAGAAGAAAGACTCTAGTCCACCAGAAATTCGTCCGCGCGATGTAGGGGCTATCACAACCTTCCTCCTCCCGCAGTAATAAAAAGATCCCTATATTTAAATAGCTGTAAGTATCCACATATACACGCGGTATTAGTTTATATTTATATTAAGTCCTCTGCATTCCAATACCAGTTATGAGTATGCATTTACACACACACACACACACACACGCACACACACACGCACACGCACACACACACACACACACACACACACACACACACACACACACACACACACACACAAAGAATGTACCTAGCCGTTAATGTAAAAATAAGTACAATGTAAACAGATCCCATAACGGTAGCTAGCCACAGCTGGAGAAATATATTCTAACCTTCATAAGCACAATCATAGCATTAAGCAGGTACATAAGTTGTATGCCTAAGTATACCATTTACTTCTACGGCAAAGTGACAGGTTCGATCAAACAAGCACGATCGAACCCAAACCAACCCGTGCAAGTATGCCATGCTCATAACGGGACGGCTTGGTGGCCAGCACTATATAAGCGCGTGTCGCAGTGCACTCAATCTTTATCGTGTCGTAGCCGCCGCCGAGGTAAGTGAAAAATACACTAATGACTTTGACTATTAGGGTCTCCTTTTTGTCTTAACTGATAGGGGATGTGCTGGCTCAGCTTAGTCGCCATCCCTGAAGGACGAATAGGACTTTTGACGTACTGATAGGGGGTGTGTGGTTCAGTTTAATCGCCACCCCCGAAGGACTGGTGGACATTTTTATTTTTTTTTTACAAGACCACCTAGGCAGGGACTCGCGGCTGCTACGCGGAAAAACAATTCGTTTCATTCTAGAAACTCACGACGTCGGTAACAAATAATACGGAAAGTGAACGGAAAGAACGCGAGCATAGTCGGGCCACCAGGCTGGGTTTTCTATCCCACCGCGCTTAAGGAAATAAAAATCCAAAAAAACCGTGTAACCTCGAAACAGTCGAACGTTACAATTAAAGTAATAAAAATCAAAAAAAAGAACAACAGCCAACCAAAGGTCCAAGTAATATAAATTTTCTTGGAAACGGATCCTGGTGTGACTGAGTCATACCCCAGCATAAGAAACACCGTTACACGCTTCAAACTGACGGACGGAACTTTTGCAACAAAATAACTTTGTATGTTATTCTCACCGGTGTCAGATGCCAGTCTTGACACGAATATTTCCTTTGGAGAGAGTACTATCATCAAGCAAACTTCATCCATATTAGGAGCGATAGCATTCATAGGAAAGGAGTTTTGAATTGGGAGGAAAATAGACAGAGTGACTACACTTACTTGTGCAGCTTGTGCGACTTGTCCAGCATGATGACCAGCGATATAGGATACCGAAAGGTGTCCCAATCGAACAAAAATAGTGGGTTAATGCATAGATAGCCTTAGAATTTGGTTCGGTGATTTTGCTTGCTTGCAAATCTCACAGGTAGAAATATACTCTGAGAATTGTTTAACCGTTTTCGGACAATGGAAAAACGTCTTTAGGCGATTATCGCTTCTGCCTAAACTTTCTCAAGGCGCTCAAGGGATGATCCTGAGCCTACCTAATTATCTCATTGGTAGAATCAGATGGAATCCATAAAATTTATGACTTTTGTTCTTGAACCGTGTTTCCCGTAGCGTACTCTGTTCACTTGTAAATGTAAACGTCTTGGATCTCTATATCAGGTAAATGTTCTAACTTCTTCTTGTCTGCAGCAGAAAACAGCAGGAATTGGAACGCGTCGAAAGTCAAATCAGTTTCGATGAAGTTCGCCAATTCTTCTAAAAACAAATTATCCAAACGTAAACTATTAATTTCTTCCTAGTTTCAGAATGTATGAGAGGCAACGAATCAGGGGTCTACGTGTTGACTTCTTTTCCCATTCTTAATTTCGAATTGAAAGCTCGCAACTTCAATGATCATCTGCCCAATCCCACCGTGAAGATCGTTTTGGGATATTAAACATTTAAGAGAAGCGTGAACTGTAATAACTTCAAACTCATGATCTTCCAAATACGCGCGGAACTTTTTAATTGCAAGATAAGTAGACAAACATACTTGTTCGCACACGGAATAATTCCTTTAAGCACTATTAACGTTATGGGATATATAAGCGATTGGGACTTTTCCTTTTTGTTTCTTTTGAGATAACATGGCATCAACTCTGAATTGATTGATGTCAGATAGTATAGAGAATGGGCGACTGAAATCAGTATTATGTAACCACGACACAGAAAATAATTTTTCTTTAAGATTCTCAAAAGAGATTTTTTCTTCATTTAACTATTCGACATTCTTCTTTTTCTTTGACATATCGGTCAAGGGGATGAGCAAGTCGGTATTAACAACAAGTCTGCAAAAATTTTCTTTAGTGACGTACAGCAATTTTGCATAGGATACTCACAAATTCGTTGTCAGCACCTGTTTAGATCATGCTATGACGTATAAAATGATATTTTACTCGTTTTTTCAAGAATTCGCTCTCCAATAGTTAAACTGGCTTTCTACATACTTAATAGAATTTCAGACAATGTTTGTAAATGCTCATCGAAGGTATCGGAACACAATAGAAAATCATCTAAGTCAACCAGGTAAGTCAACCAGGTAGGCTGACGTAGGTGAAGTGGGATCGCCTTGTCCATTAATCGGCACATGGTTTAAGGTGCGTTGCAGTATTCAAGCAGCATTGCGTGAATTGCTATAATGGTCAACCAGGCACTGTAAAGTTTTCTCTTCCAAATCTTCATCCAAAGGTATTTGTCAAAAAGTATATTTTAGGTCAAAGCTCGTGAAGAATTCTGCCTTAATATTCCATCAATGAATGGTAAACCGAAGCGTCTTTTACCGACTCAACCACACTTTTGCAGGCTTAATAGCTACAGTAACAGGTGAGAACCAAGAGCTTTGGAACATCTCCCTTAACTTCTAGAGCGAACATTCTATCAATTTCTGCAAACAGAAGATTTTCTACAGCAGATGACACGGCGAAATGCCTTCAGCAAATTTAGTAGTAGGTTTACTAGTACCTGTATTAACAGCGTGAGAAATTAAGAAAGGCCTACCTAATCCTTTTAGTTTATAAGACGGAATGACAACTGTCCCTCCTTTTAGTTTTGCAGTTTGTATTTCATTAAGCGCATGGGCGGTATTAAGCCCTATTGTTTTCTGAATACAGGGAGAGGAAGTACGTATTTTTTTACAAATCAGACCTTTGACGGAACCAAAGGTCCCATCCCAATCAACTTCAAGATACAAATTTTGTTGCATAAATGTAATAGAGCTAGTTTTTTCTGTAAGAGTAGCAGCGGTGGTTACTCAGCCTACTGCAGTCATTTTACTGCCTTCAAAGGTACGTTGAACTTCTATACACTTTAAAGGAAACAAAAGAGAATCATCTGAGCGGACGTTAAAGCAAACCGCGGCGCAAAAGAATCTTTCGTTATATGCAACAAATTTTCAAGAGCAATGTAATCGAATGCTGGACGGCTTAAACTTTTGTAAATTGCAGAAAGAGATAAAAATTCATTGCAAATTCTGGCTTTAACTTTATTATATGCATGTAAATGAACATGGTAAGGTTTAAGTGTGCTAGTCGGGTGGCTATTGAAGAACTTAATTGTAACCTTATTTGCGGATGGAATGAACTTGGACTAATGAAGTTTTGGTATTGCTAAACACTCATCAGTGTCTCTTTGAATCGAAATAGTACAAGTTAAGACCTTTGGTGGCATCGAACGATTCAGATCAAGTTACTTAGAAGTTTCTCACACTTAAAACTTGTAAAAATTTGCACCCCTTAATCATAGCAAAATATTCTGCTTAAATAATTTCAATGAGTAATTGCTTTGAATTCTTCAACAGCCTCAGGGACTACAGCTTCATCCTCTTCAAAGTCAGACACATGACAAATACAAAATTTTATGACCTTAGATTTATTCAGCTCTCCCTTCAATAACTCATGGCTCAACACTATGAGTGATGAGTGAAAAAAACGGCATAAAAATAGCAGAAACTACAACGTGGAATTTCCATGGTAAGCGGTTGGGTTCGCAACAAAAAATTATCAACCAACAAGTCTTCGTATTCGTTTCCAATAAATATTAAATGCAGACAGGAAATAATGTTATATACCTTACGCAGCCCCAAATCGTCATCTGTATGACTGAAGGTGGGCTAGAATGGATCGGAAGCGAAGAAGTGTGCGCAAGTGGACTATCAGAATTGGAGTGATGTTGAGTTATATTTATAATCAATTGGGATCTAAGAGCTTCGATAAGGAGAGCCTGTAGCAATGAAATTAGCACTCCGTTACTGGGCAATTGTGATTACAGTTTCTGCACCATTCTTATGTGGGCTAGGTACTCAACTCAATATGGATTGAGTTTCTTTCGAACCATCAGGAGACACGTCAAGCCGATTGTGCGACTTCAACGTGTTGGGCTGGTAGGGCGCGCCACAAATGGGGCAAACTTGATTCTCATTCACGTACATTTCAATGCGCTCTTTGTGGAACACATCATTGCATGGGGTGGAAAATAATATCTTAGAAGCTTAATACCTCTGTAGGGACACTGTACCAAAGAGTTATTAGCCATTGATTAGCGCTATCTCTTGTACGGGATGCCACATTTATAACACCAATCAAACGCGGAAATAATACATAAACAAAATGTAAGGTGACCTATGCTAGATGTTATCAACATAAAAACAAAGTGCCAAGAAAAAGAATAAAACTTATCAAAAACGAAAAGAAACAAGCAATATCCTACGCAGTACGTGTATTAATACAACCCATTGACAATATATAATATATATGGTATTGTTACGAAAATCACAAATCCAGCTAATGCTAACTAATTGATTTTTCGCAAGTAAATTCCCTAATGCATATTCACGGCGCGTTATGCGGCTGCCTGCCGACAATAAAGATTAGCAGAAAAACAAACAGGGAACATGCGCTGCGCGTCATACAGCTGCCGGACGAGGAAAACGATTAGCAGAAAAGCAGGTTAACGGATTAAAAATGAAGCCATGAAGTTAGGTGACTGTAACATACTTGTAAAAACATATATAAGTAGACTATTTGCGGAAGGCAGAGTTAGTCATACGAGAACATTTAGTCGCACGAGAAAATTTGAGCCGCACGAGAACATTTGAGTCGTACGAGAACATTGGAGTCGGACAAGAACATTTAAGTCGAAAAAGAATATTAAAGTTGAGAAATCGAGAGTGTTGCCAAAGTAAAATGTAAATAATCCTAGGCTTAAAGAATAGATTGTAAATAAAGAAACTTAAAGTTAAAAGAATTCTGAAGTGCATTTCTCTTGAAAATAATATCCACGATCTAGTGATACGGACCGTACCTTAGAAAAGCAGAAATTTGTAACAGTATGATATAATGTAATTAATTAATGACATAAAAGTTGTAACGAGTCTTCTTATTCATGGTATGCTCAAGGTTACCCAGGAAGTCCGTTTTCCAAAAAAAAACCTCTTGGACCTTCGTATTTTCGTTTCGCCGTATGTTTTTATTGTTTACGAAGAATTTGATCAGCATTTTCTTATTATTTATTGTATTTACAATAAGGGTATAGCCGTTAATCCCTACATAGCAAGAACAATTCAATGTGCTAGCCTTAGCAAGCTTCAGAAATAAGGGTAGGTACCACAAAATATATATCATTATGTATATGCCTATACCAAAAAAACTTAATGTATAATCCTTAGCATATTGACGGAACTGCTTATAAACAAGTAAACGTTTAGGCATATGACTTTTCGTGTGACAACAAGAAGTCTAAACCACAAGACCGTTAGGTATGTTCTTATTCATTATATGTACCACTTATAGTGAAATATATGCATGGAAACTATGGGTGTGTAACAAAATAAATACAAAGATATGTAACCGTTAATCCCTAATTAATGAGAACAGCACAATAGACTGGCCGTAACTTATTAATAAAGAAGTGACCGTGTTAAGTCTATGGTCTCGCTTGGGAGAACCGAAAATATATATAGAGCATAAAGCTCTTTATGTGTATGCCTATGTATGAAATAATGAAATGTATTAAAATGCGTGTCCACAAGTAACCATTTCGATCCATAAACTCATATATGACACAATGGGTGTAACATAGAAGGCAGTTAGATATATTCCTATGCGTGTAACGAAACTGCTAACTTACAAGTATATACAAGTATATGATTTCGCATATAGCAAGCATGAGAATGCTAACAAATATAAATATAGAGAATACAAGATCATTAGGTATGTGTATATACGAGCAATATATTGGAGTGTGCGACAAACATTCAATGTACCATCCCTAGCTTATTGACGGAACTTTTAATAGGCAAGTGAACTTTTACGTAAATGATTTCGCCTAAGCCACCCATAAGTGTAAACCACAGGACCGTTATGTATGTCCTTTTGCATAATATGTATGTTACTTATAGTTGAAATATATCATCATATATATGGGAACGAAATAAATTTGTGACCGTTAATCCTTAAATAATAAGAATAGTTCAATAAGCTAGCTGTCACTTATTAATAAAAAAAGTGAGCGTTGAGCTGAATGATTGCACATATAGAAGCAAAACAAATATATTGGTATATATGATGTCCACTTAATAGTAGGCATGTTGCTTAAAGGTTTGCAACATGTTTGGCAACTGGTCGTGGCGTGATCGTATCAATTTATTCTTGTGTGAAGAGTTATTGCATCGTTTTCAATTTCATATTGCTGTATTTCTTTTTACGTGTTTGAAGCCTAATTATTTGTAAACGCGTAAAAGTGTAAAGGGTGTAAGAATTACAATTATATTAAAATTTTGTTGATTTTCATTTTGGTTCTTGCGCTCAGCATTTGTGCTCTTGTTAGTGTTTTTCTCTTAGTCTCTTTCGTGTTTTTTTTTCTTTCTTTGGGTGCTATTACAGCTTTTCTCCTGCTCTTTGTTTACCGTTGCTTGAGTAGTGTGAAATTTTCGTCTAAACTAAGAGATCATTTTTGTGATTTTGTTTCCTCTCTTTTTTAGAGAGCCCAATAGTCTTCGCAAGTGGGTTTTGATTTTTCTTTTTCTTTTGCTCTCTTGTTACAGTGTCAACGTAACGAAGAAATTTTCTTAAATTTGTAGATCATTTTAGTGTTGTGATCCTTTTGATTTTGCTCTTTTTTTTTCTCCTCATAATCCATTTCTTTCTTTTTTTGACGTGACATGGATTGCTAATATACACCATGTCGCGCAAAAACAGGCTTAGATTCTGATAGATTCGTTTCTTGCTGGCTCTGTGAGCCCTTTGGTCATACAAAGTGTGCCGATATTCTTGGCCGTGCTGCTGATGCAGTTGTTGACCCTTCTAAGGGCTTAAGATGGTCATGTCCTGACCGTAGGAAACGGGACATTGACTTCTATAAATTATTCTCGGAGACGAGAAATAGTTTCTCGGAATTGAGCAAAAACCTCGCTTCCTTGTTTGAATTTGAATTAATTAAGACAAGGTTCGATGAGTGTCTTTTCATTGAGCACTCATCTTCTTCCCAAGCTAGTAAAATCACTGCTTGTAGTGTAGCCTGTGGTACGTCACCACTAATTCCTCCTAAGTCCGATTCGTTGGGGCAAGTCAGTGCTTTCAAAATGTCCTCAAAGAACGTTAGCGTTCCACATATGGTTGACTCGGTCTGCAACAAAAAACCTTCAAATAAACCAGGAAGTCCTTCTGGTATAACTTATGCTGGAGTTGCGAGAGTATCTTCTCCAAGTGGTACTTTTCAGTCAACTCAGGCGTCTACACCTAATACCAATAAAGAGCAAAATAAATCTTCCTCTCCCCCAGGCTGTTTGAATGTGAATGCTGATCACCAGACTGGGCAAGTCGCACAAGCAACTTGTGCAAGGGCGAAATCAATATTCTCCCTATCTCTAAACTCCCCAGCCGTGAACCCTCCTGTTCCTAGTAATGATATTTGCTTGACGGCAGTTCTTCCTAGAAAAGCAATATTTGTGTCAAGACTGGCACCTGTAACATCGATGGATAACATAAAAAACTATCTGGCGGCGAAAGCCCCATCAGTCAACTTAAAGCGCATTAGCATCTTCAAGTTGGCCCCTTCTCAATGTATAGCAATATCTTCTTTTAAAAGAGTAGTTCCGACTGAAAACAGTGAGATGCTCCTAAATAAATCACTGTGGCCAGTAGAATCCTTAATTAAGGAATTTATTCCTCGGGATCGTCCCCGTAATACCAAAGCTGTAGTCCTGTCGCCTTCAAAAAACTAAATGTTTCTTCAAGCCCATTATATCTCATTTATCAAAATGTTAGGGGCCTAAATTCAAAAATTCTTTCTGCTTTTTTAAATTCAGTAAGCACTGAGTTTTTCTATTTGGCCTTCACTGAAACTTGGTTAACACCTGATACACGTTCGTCGGAACTTTTCCATAATTCTTTCCAGGTTTTCAGAAATAACCGATTGAATCGCGTTGGCGGCGATGTATTAATTGCCATATCTGTGTCAGTCCTGTCTGATTCAATAGAATTTTCCACTTCTAGTGACATTCCCCCTAATTCTGATATCTCCATATATAAGAAACAGGCTGCCCTCATTTGTGAAGTGGCCAAGCAGGTTAGGCCCACCGATTTGGTCGATGTGTTGGGAGACTTCAACCTGCCACAAGTCACTTGGTGTAACAGTGATAATTCTGGGTGTTTGATTCCTACTTCAACATTCGATAGAGCTGTTGTGTTCTTTAGCGAATTATTTGACCATAACTTAGTTCAATATAACCGTACGCTTAATTGTAATGGTAGACTGCTTGTTCTCTGGTTTGCCAATTTTCTTGAGATTAATGTAAATCGTTGTCCACCTTTTAGTTTACCTGAGGATCCTTATCATCCAGCAATGTGCATTTCCTTTCAGTACAAGTATGATGGTTCGTTGAACTGCCTTAATATTCCAAATTCAACCTTTTCCACCAAATATTATAAATTTCGTAAAATCAATATTGTATTGCTAAAATATCATCTTTCACATATGACGCTTGATTTCTCAACCTGAAGTATAGAAAGCTTATTGTCATCGTTCTACAATCCATTAAATCTAGCTATGGCTGCATCTGTTCCGCTTAAGCAGTGCCGACCTCGAAGTAGGTGTCCCCCGTGGTTTAATACGACAATTAGGTATTATAAGAATAGGAAAAACAAGCTGTTCAAGAAATTTTTAAAATGTGGCTCTTCTCTAGACTATTTCGCGTACTCAGCCGCAAGGCATAGATTTAACTCCCTCAACCACCATTATTATTGCAGATACCTTCAGTTCATTAAATCCTCTCTGTTTTCTAATCCTAAATACTTCTTTAAATTTGTTAATTCAAAAAGAAAAATTTCTGCACATCCCTCGCATGTTTCTTTTAACGGCTGTGACGCTTCGGATGATTTTGGAATCTCAAATCTGTTTGCGGAGTACTTCCGACGAAACTTTTCGTCTGCTGGTTTTGATTCATCAGCAAATTACCCTTATCCTATAACTAACTCGGTCTCAATACCCAATTTGGTTATTTCTGATGACGACGTTTGTAATGGGTTGACTTCTCTGACATACAGTTGTGCGC